>BMAV01005472.1:0-80563 GCA_019973955.1 Trichonephila inaurata madagascariensis | reverse complement strand
TTAAACGGGTTTAAAAAACCTCGAATACGAAGAGTTCCCGTCGCCTTAGGCATGTTGGAAGGTAAATAAAATCTTTTACATAAGTAGATTTTACGTTGAAAACAAATTTTAGGAAAATGAAAATTTGCAAAAAATTTGAAAAAGGTTTAAAAAAATCTTACATGGGGGCGGTGTGATATCTATATAACTATAAACATCACGCAAAGACATCTTTTTGGCGTGATTGGTTCTACTTGGTTCAAACGGAAGGCCCCAAAACGGCCCTTCCTCCTTCACATGCATGCGATACAAAAAAAATTTTTCCCGCGAAAGGGGAAACAGTTTTAAAAAAAAAAATTATTCGGCGTATGTTAAACGGGGGAGTGCAACAGAAATTTTTTAAAAAAAAACATAAGACACAAAATGAAAAAAAAAAAGTAAAAAAAACTTATTGTTTTCCGGCAACACTGGCATGAAATGATCGTAAATTGATGGGGGGAAGAACCGAGGATGAGATTAAAATTAAAAAATTTAAAAAAGTTAAAGTTATTATCTTGAAAATGAACGGGATGTTAACGGGTTGCGTTCACGCGTGTTCAGGTCCTCTTATGGCGTGAAGTGAGTATTTTTCGGGTTTTTCCCTGGTAAATTGTAAAATGAAGGGTAAAAAGGTTAAACATATTTTAATTTTTGCATTAAAAAAATTTATAAAATTCCCTAATTACTTAGGTTGAAACGGAAAATTGAAAAAAGGGGAAAAAGCACGCTTTCCTCGTGGACAGAAAAGTTAGGGGAATGTCATATAGTTCACTTCTCTCCCCCCAGTTGGCTCCAGTTAAGTGGAATAAGTGGGTGCCGAGGCACGCCACACTGACTATGATATTTTTCCATTATTATCTTTTTAATTAGCATTGTCAAATAATATGGATGGGTGGAGGGCTACAGCGCCTAGTTCTTTCGAGCTTTAATATCTCATCATTATGATTTTGAATGACTATAATGTTATGACTCTTGCCCTTTGTTAAATTATAATACTTAAAAAGTAAAAAATACTTTTAAAAGAATAATAAAAATAAAAATTTAAAATTAATAGAATGTATTAAGTGCTTGAAAAATAACTTCAAAATCAGTGCAAGCACCGAAATGAGAGCAGATTTAGATGAATAGGTGGGTGTTAAATAATAAACATTTAATCAATTATGATTTCAAAAAGCATCTTGTGAATGGCTGCAGATCATTTGTGTCGTCATCAAGTTGTGTTGATATTTTAGTGCTTACATTAGCGCCACGCCACTGTGTACCAATTTTTTTTTGTATACGTTTTTGTGTCAGTTGATTGTCAATATTTGTACGTTATTTTATGTGTAAATTTTAACTTTATATATTCTCATTTATCATGGCTGGTGGGCAATGGGAAGTTGTGGGTGGAAAAGCCAAGAAAAGTAAGGCTAAGGGGCCTGCAAATAAATCTGTGCCGAAAGAGAAAAACAAGGAAACTGAAGATTCAGGTACAATATATACCATTAAAAATGATGTATTAGAATTTAAAGTAAGAAATACAGTATTTGTGTGTAACGTAAAGTATCGCAAAGACATAATCTTACTACTAAAATATATCCTATGTAACTTTTTGTTTACTTTTTCCATAAGATTCTGGAAAAAAATTAAATGCATTGTGAAATAAAGATATAATATATCTACTTGTTAATAGATGCTTTCATTAAAATCTTTATGATTTCAAAGTTGAAAATTTTTAGTATTTATTTGAATATAAAGTATTTGTGATGGTAACAGAAATTTAACACTTATTTTACTTCCCAAGAATTGAATATACTGTAAACTTGTTCGAATTAAAATCAAATATCTAAATATAAGTTGATACGAAATTTTTTCAGACTGTAAGTACTAAAAAAAATTCCTTTGTATGAATGAACTACAGCAATTTTGTGTATTTACAAGACATTATGTAAATAATTAAACAAATCAATGAAGTTAATTTTTCTGTTGCTTATGATTGTTTTATCATAAATATCAATTCAAAATTTTCATATTAAATTTTTGAGTATGTTATAAAGTGATTATGCATAATTATTAGAAAAATGTAAGTATAGAAAATACAGATATTTTTCTTATAACACACACACACTAGCAAGCTAATGCTGGATTTATTACCTAACTTGATAAAAAAGAAAACTTTTGCCTAAACAGTGTAAGTTTTTAACATGTTATACTTGAAAGTTGCATATTTCCACTAATTAAATAGCAAAAATATATAAGGTAATTATTAATAGTGAAAATATAATTGTGTGTGTGGACTTGATAAAAAAGCTTTATAGTAAAATTATATGCTTGAAGTGTTAATTTCATGTACTCTATATATTATAAGTAAATTAAAAGTAATAATTATTTGATAATTTAGTTGGGTAGTAATATCAATTTAAAATTCTCTTTTATATGTTAAGATAACCAGTAATCTCTTGCAATGGCCTCTTATAATCTCATGGAAGTAATCAATAGGGGTTGAGCATTACTTTGCATTTTGCATACTGAATATGTTTATACAAATAAAGTTACAATATTTTGATATTGAAATGTATTTCAGATATTTGATTGTGAAAACAAGTATTGTGGTATTAAAATATAACTAGAGTTTAAAATTTATCCTGAAAGAAAAATTTTTTTATATAACTTTTATTATGACATGAATATTGTAACATTATTTAATGTTTAGTTTTGGGTCCAATTACGGAAAGTCATACAATGTTCTATGCGCTACTTGAAGAAGAAAGGAATGCGGCCTTAAAGACAAAAGTAAATGGCAATGAAGCTTCTAAAGCTCCAGAAAAGAAAGTGCAGAAGAAAAAAAAGGCAGAAAAAAAACCTGTTGCTCCAAAACTAACACTAGAAGGTGCATTTGCTACAGTGAGTGAAAGAATTTTAACTAAATATACAATATATATGAATAATTTTATTTATGGGTAGTTTATACATTTATAATTTGTTGGTATATGTATGTAATAACACATATGTATAATTTTCTTAATTGGCAAAGGTATGAAATTTGTTAGAAAAATTATGGAATCAAAATACTCAGTGTAGTCTAAAATCACCATATAAAAATTTAACTTAACCCTTGAACTGTTATGGTACTGAAATCTAGAGAATAAGCCCAAATTTCTTTTCTCCTGCAATTTTCAGTGATTGACAGTTTTTCTTAAAATGCTTCTTTTGACTATCAAAATTGCAAGCATAATTATTAAACAGTTGTATAAATCAAATTTAATAATAATTAAAAAACCATTTAATATCTGATAAAATATGTAGGTATCATTCAGTATCTTTTAGAATCTAGGAAAAAATTATCTTTATAGATAATTATTTCAGTAATCAAAATAATAGGTGTTATTTATAGCTTTTCCTGTTATTTTTTTTAAATATGGAGGTTATCTAGAAATGATTTCCTGCTTTCCTTAAGAATTATCTGCTTTTGTTATTTACCATTTATCTAATCATTAAAGTCTTAATAAGCAAAAAGCCTGTTAATTTTTTTTACTATGAAATAATTACATGCCCTTTAATTTAAAAAATACTAATTTTTTTCTTAAAAAAAATAAATGACGTTGATATTTTTACTGTTTTAATTTAGTGATACAAAAAATAAATTTGGTTTTAACATGATTGAAATTTTTACATCAATTTTTGGTTACAAATTTGTAAAATTTTAATTTTTTTACATTAATATTTTTTGACTTATTTAGTGTTTTAGAATATTTTAATACAATGTTCTTAACATTAAATACTTATGTTATTAAAATATAAATTAATATTAAAAAGAGCTATTTGAATTTTTTTTACTATGAAGATATATATCTATATTAATTAAAAAAATCACTTCTAGATTATTATAACTTGATAATTTTTTGTATCAGTATTTTACTTATGAGTTAGTTATAAGTCTTTATTAATGTTTGTATTGATATTTAAATTTTGATGTAAAATGTCTTTTTAATGTCAAGCTATCCTTGTTATTATATTTAAAGAATAATTTATAATGCTACATATTTTTTTTTTATGTTCTGTAAAATGAAGCTAATCTGAGAATGAATCATTAATTAAACTGTACACACATACACAGAAAATGCGGTTATTGTGCGCTGTATTCTAGAGATTGTGACTCTTTTTTTGATTGTTTGAAAAATTGTTTTTATTTATTAAGATGCGTGTTGAATAAGAAAAGGCAAGATTTTTTTTTTGGTACTTAATAAAATCTTATTCATGCAAAATGAAAATTTACCTTTGAAAATCTATATTTAATAACATGTAAGTGTTATAGTTAGCAATGTGATAGCAATCTTTATTTTGATCGTACAAGAACTGATAATGCAAACACTTGGTAGAATGAAGTTTTTATCTCTCTGTTGTAAGAAATATATCTATAAAATCTTAGTTTATTTTTAGTAATTTTTTTTTGTAATAAACAGGGAATTGTTGATTTTGAAAGTTCTTAATGTTTATATGAATTCACATATTCTCTAAAGATTTGTAGAATCCAGTTAGTGAATAATTTTGTTGTAAATATTTGGGAAAAATTGGAAATGGAGCCATCTTTCTAAATGATAGCAAGACTTTATATTTATTATTAAGATTATTAAGGAGTAAGTTGCTTCGTTATGTCCTAATCACTTGACCATGGTTGAAAATTATGAGTTTTGTTTCGAATAGTCTGTGTTGCTTCACAGATTGGGGTAATAAATAATCATTTAATATATCAAGAAAAAAGTGATTAAGTATTAATATCAAATGTAGTCTTGAAGAAATAATGATGCAGTGTTCTTTACATAAAAAAAATTTAAATTACTTGGCCAATTAAAAGACAGGTGTGAATCAATTGTGTAAGAGCATATTATACTTATTATGTCATATGTAAATTAAGTTATTTGAAAATTTCTCTATTGGCTAAATATTAATCCTTAAAAATGTGTTGAAATATCTCTGTCTAAATGTTAATCTTTAACGATTGTGCTCCACTTGACAAAGATAAAATTTTAATGAATAAACTATTGAATTTTAAGACAAAAAACAGCATAATATCCTTCGTTTTTTTAAAATTTTATAAGACGTTTTTCATGTTTAAAAGTATACTATTGCAATTTGACAGTTTTAAAAATGATATATTTTTCAATTAAAATAATTTGTGGTGTTGATTTTAGAAATTGAATTTTTTTTTATGTTAAAAGTTCTTGAGATGTTATAATATTTTTGAATGAGGATAGTTTTACATAGGTATATATAAATGAGATCAATGTAATTTCAGAGATATTTTTATCTATTTTATTTTTTTTTTAGATTTCAGAAGAAGAGATGAAAAATCACTTGGCTACTTTGGAAGTTTTGTGCCCCAATAATCCTATTTTATGGCTCAAAGATTTGACTCAGCATCTAAATATAAAATTAGATGTATCTGTAGAAGACCTTACTTTTGCTTCTAAACCTCTTGGTAATTTTTTATATTTGATACTATTTTGCAACATTTTTTCATTTTTCTTTTAATTTTTCTCTGAGTATCTAAATATATAAAAGTACTGTATTTATTTTGAATCTAAGCCACCCCCAAATTATCAACAAGTATTTGTGAAAAGTGAACAATAGAGTAAAATAGTTTGATTTCCAATTTTCCGAAATTAATATAAATTTAAATTAAAAACTAATAAGTGAATAATTACTTATTTTACCAGTATTATAAACTTTTAAATACATACATGAACCGGTAATTGCTCTATTTGCCCCATCCAACAAATTTTTTCCCCTTAGATTCTAAGCCGTACCCGAAATTTAGTACAATTAATACTGGAAAAAAAGTGAAGCTTAAATTAAAGTGAATACAGTAGATATATCTGTAGAAGACCTTACTTTTGCATCTAAATTTTTGATAAATTTTTATATTGGATTCTATTTTGCAGCATTGTTACCTTTTTCTTTTGACTTTTCTTTGTGGGAAAAAGTATATTAAAAGTTATAGGGTAAAATATTTATACATGTTTTGTGTGGATTTGTGTAATATTAATTATGTAAGTAGAATTAAGTTATTGGAATTTCAAAAAAATTACAATATCATTTGTACACCATTTAACAGCAAGTATTTGGAAATATTTTTTCATAATTTATGCTTTTGAAAAGTTATTATAAATTATCAAAAATTTATTGGTTACTGTTTCATGTAATGAAACAGTAAATTTCATTTTATTAACATATGAAATAAGTAATCATATTTTGTGAAATACATTTATGAAAAAATATGAGTAATGAAAAGTTTGGTTTTTTGTTTTTATGCATTATATTTTTTAACATTTTTTTTAAAGGAATTTCCCAGTGCATCATGCATTGATATTTTTTTTACATGTGTTTTTCACTAAGAAAATACAGATTATTTGAACTCTATTATTTAAAAAAAAGTTAGATTAGTTTCGACACATAAGAAAGTTGTTTAAGAAATAGAATGACTGAACCTGTAGAAACATCTGAAATACTTCTAGAGAATTATTGAAAAATGTATGAAATGAAATATTTCAAAAATATTAATAAGTAAGAGTATATAGTTGTAATTTGGTCTATTAGTTATTAGTGTCTTTCGTGTTTAAGTTAACACCATCGGATAATATATACACACACATTTATTCATCTAGAACGGCAAGACCCTCTGTGGTTCATCGACCGAGTAACTGTTCAAACTGAACCAGTAGGGTTGCCAGATACAATATAAAATATTTACAAAATGCTACAGACCCAAAACCCCCACAGTACCCCCTCCCAGAGTCCAAAACTGGTACAGGAGGTCTTAACAAGGATCAGGTTGACCGTTATCTTTGTGGGAAATGCACTTTCGGACGGGGCGGGTGGTTTGGGTAGAGGAACCCTCTTGTGTTTTAGGAATAACAGATGGTTGGTTGACTCTATTGTGTTAGACAACAGGGAATGCTTGGTTTAACTCTATCGATAGAAACACAAATTTTTTTTGCCTTGTTGCGCGGTGATGATTTTTTCAGAGCGTTTAACTACTTAAAGAGGTCCATCGAGGGAGGGTTGTAATGGTTTTGATAGCATCATGTCGTAAAATAGCGGGCATTGAGAGGGTTCTGGGTGTACAAAACATTTTACGTCCATGTGAAGATGTAGGACGGTTTGAGATTATGCTGGTTTGTTTCAGTTGTTGCACAACTGGGAACGTTTTTAAAATTCTCGTATCTTGGAAAGAATCACTGGGTAAGCGGATAGTTGTTCATCACTTTTAGCACGTAGGCATTAATGTCTCCTTAATGACAGGCGTAAGCCAGGAGAACAAATGGAAGGACTTGTGTCCAACGTAAGTGGAGTGAGCCATGGGGGGCGGCTTTGAGAGACCGGTGTCGGCTCCCGGTCATTGGATGAAGGGTGATGCAGTGGTTCTTATCTTGCTAATTTCCCTAAGCACCTTTAAATTCCCTACTGAGGTGAGACTCAAATTGCCCCTTTGGTCTGTTGTAATCCGGCCCAGGAACTCCAAATCAGGGAATCACTCATGGATTACTATTGCTCGCGACTGTCTCTGCTGTCTATCGGGGAAAATAGGATATTGCCCTGGCCAACAAGAAAAACGATCAAGGCCGTGAAGGCAATAAGAAAATCCTTGGGATGGAGGAAGGGGTCCAATAATATCCAAATGGAGGTGGTGAAATCGAGCATCTGGAACCTTAAAATGACCAAGTTCACTATTTGTATCCCTTTTGAATTTTAACTCTCTGACAGGGAATGCCTTCGTTCCAACTTGGATATCTTTGTTCATGGAAGTCCAATGAACCTTTTAGAGATTGGCTTTGCGTACGACGAATTCAGGATGAAAGGTTGTGCACGCAAAAAGCGTTCCGTCGGAGAGCATGAGAACGTAAGGGCATACTGTACCCGTGGAAATATCACAATATATTTGTAGTTGATCGGCATTGTAACTGTTTAAGCTGAAGAGTTTGGTTCATGACAGAAAGTAGTGCTTTTAATTCATCATCACCCTGTTGCATTTGTGCAAATTCTCATAATCTATGGTACTAGGTAACAATTGCTGATACCCGAGAAAATCGCCCTGCTGGCACATTATCAATGCCTGGAGCATTATCAATCATGGTGGTGAATTGGCGAAATGAAATCTAAGTGGGCAGTTGGCGGGACCAGCCTTATCTGTTTTTGATTAAAGCAATGTTAAAGGTTTGTGGTGGTGTATAATATTGAGCCACCCTCTATCATATGTCGGAAAATACTTGATAGCGGAATAAGCTGCCAGGTTCGACGATCAAAAGCACTGTACTTGTTTGAACTGGTGCTAATTTTAGAAAAACCTAAAGGTTTAAAACCATGGCTGATGTCCATTTAAGGAAGGCACCAAGACCAAAGTCACTAGCATCAGTCATCAATGCGAGATCAGCATCCTGTGAAGGATGAGCTAAAATTTAACGCTTAGCTATTGATTTTACATTGGTTAAATGATTGATAATTTCCGCGTTCCATTTACTTCCGTTTATCATTTCTCTTTGAGTTTTTGAAATTCATGTAAAGGAGCTTGTATAGGGCTGCCTTAGGTAAAAATTTTTTCTATAAAGTTCAAAATCCCCAAAATTTCTGAGGTGGTGGAACTGTGGTAGGTTGTTTATAATTAGCGATGGGTTCTATTTTTTCAGGAAGGAAAGATACCATCTTTATCTACTAGGTAACCTACAAGGGGACCAGAGCATCCAACATGCATTTACTGGCGTTGATGGTCAAACCATAATCATCAAGCCCTTTTTAAACTTCTCTCCGTGTTTCTTATGAGAGTTGGCGTCTGTGAATGCGATTAATATTCGTCAAGTAAGCAAACAATAGTCTAAACCCTTAAAACCTGATAAATGCATCCACGTTTGGGCGTTACACAATCGAATGGCATAAATACAAATTAAAGTTCAAGTTTGTAATTATTGCCGTTTATCTTGTCGGCAGGATGAATGGGAATATGATGGTAAGCTCTTTGAATATCCCGTTTTGTGAAAATTGTTTTACCTTTAAGATTTTCGTTAAAACTTGTTAAATTTGGAATAATTTTCGGTCAGGTCTTGTTTGCTTGTTTAGAGCATGTAATCACAAAAGGGGCCACAATTCGGTCTTTTTTGGAAACCATGTGCAAAGGAGAACACGAAATTTGATTCGAAGGGGTAATAATGCCTTGATGAGCATATATTGAAATTCTTGTTTTGCAGCTTCAGATTGTTGTGGATTTAACTTTCGCTTCGAGCATGCTCTCAGGACCAAAAAGTTTCAATGTAATGAAAAGTATTGTGTTTAATTTTTTTCATTAAATGATTCGAGGTCTTGTAAGATCGGGGGAAAATCTTGTAGGATGGCAGAATATTCGAATCAAGTGATCGCTAAGGTCTTAATCTGAGAATTTAGAACCAGTAAACGTTTCCTTTTGTGGATAATTTTGTCAAGGGATCGATAAAGGCGCTTGTTTTGATTATTAATCCTTACTTATTTAAAAATCAGAACCGATAATGGGTGTGTTAACATCTGCTATTATGAAATTCCCGGGAAAAGATAGCAATAAATTTAAATCTACTTTAATTAATTTTTGGCGTAAATTTGATTGTAGAATCATTGGCTGCAAAACTTAATTTATTTGGTTTCATATTTTTTTTCTTGGTTTTGAATAATGCTGGCGTCTCGCCTGAATCAACTAAATACGTCGATTAGTATGTTTGTGTCAAAACAAATGGTGACATTTTAGAGTGCATTTACATGACTACAAGCGCCTCTGTAGTCATTGTTTCCTAGTTTTCGACTGAGAGCTAAAGGGCTATACGAATTGGGGATGTAAGAAGAAAGGGGGGACACAGAGGGCTTGCGCGATAGCGTTTGTGATAAAACAAATAGCCTCATGGTTTGTTGTTCTATTCCTATTTAGGCCCGCGATGACTTCCAAGCAAAGAATGGTTTATTTGGGGCGCGACATACGAATTTGAAGTTTTATTTTCAATTTGTTTGGCTAATTCTTGAATTTCAGCGGATGTGTTGAGTTCAGTTGCAGAGGTGGCGGGAAAAAACCGCGTGGGCGAAACAGCGTCTGCTACCTTGTCTGCTTTCGGGTAATTTATCTAAGTTTCTAGGAATTTAAAGTACAGTCTGAATTTGGGATGGGAGAGCGGGTGTAACCATAAATTTTTAGAAATTCATCTTGCAATTGACCACGGACAGGGTTTTTTTTCTCTTTTGGCCAAAAAGTGACTTGGTTTTTTAAATTTAAACCTAATTGTAATTCGGTTAAAAGTTTTTTTTTTTTTGGTGTTCGAATCTGCAAATTCTCTAATTAAGCAACCCGGGTAAGCGCTATTTATTTTCAGCGGAGATGAAAGAATAATATCGGAAACATGGGAAAGTTTTCCCGGGTCCAACATGAAAGAAACTGCATATTTTGTTTCATCTTGAGTATTTGACTCAAGAGCACTGTCACATTGCTGGGAAACCCAAAATGACATTTGCTGCCAAAACACTGGAAGGAAGTGCGAAACCTTCCAACATTAGAAAAAATCTTCCCCGTAGGTGGCCCTCATGTTTGTAAACAAAACAATGGCGAAATGGGGTCAGGGGGAAAGAACAGAATAAAAAAATGAACCCAAACCACTTGACTCAAGGAATGCTCGCGAATTGAGAGGCAATATATCATACAGAAATGAAACATAAATGCACATTACATGTAAATAATACAACATACATTAAATGTGAATGGTATAAGAAGCTGAAATACATTATCGTGAAGAAATAGATAGCTAAAGTATATTTAGAATGATTATATTGAGAGTTTAGCACAAAGAAACAAGCGTGACTAAAAACGCACTTTACTTGATTTCTTTGCCATCCAAACTTTTAGGATGAATTAATGCGCAGAAGGTGTTCACGCCTGCTTCCAGTCACCATTATAGTTGTAATTTGGTCTATTAATTATTAGTGTCTTTCGTGTTTAAGTTAACACCATCGATAATATATACACACAACATTTATTCATCTCGAGAACGGCAAGACCCTCTGTGGTTCATCGCCTCAGAGTAACTGCTCGAAACTGAACCAGTAGGGTTGCCAGATACAATATAAAATATTTACAAAATGCTACAGAGCCAGCCACCACAAGTATTTTCATATTAGAAATACATTGTGAGAATGTTTGAAAAAAAAATATTTCTATCTTTTGGTTAACCCTCATGCTGCATAGATATTTTATCAAAGTAGGTTCAAAAATGGGAGTATTTTTTTATTACATATTTCAAACTTGCATATTAAATCTACATTTTAGAGGTAAAATGTATAAAAACTTTTTGTAAAAGAGTTTTCATTTTAAAATATAGAATTAGATCAGAAAAATATGAACTTAACATAAATGAAAACATAAACAGGAATAGTACTGGTTGCACAGCTAAACAGTCGGGAAAATGCATAGCCACAGAAATCGCGGGTTGCACAAATTGTGCTACATTTATGTTGCCCATGGAAATAGCGGGATGTGCAGCGAGAGGGTTAAAGCTTAATATATTTCATTAATGTTATTTTTGCATTTAGTTAGTGAAGTGAATTGTTGATCACACACACATATATCTGTTGATTTTCTTTCATTAAATTTGATATTTTAATTAATTTGAAAATTTTATATTTGGAGCACTCTTGATAGAATTTGTATTAAATATATGTCCAGTTCTTTTTTTTAAAATTTGAATCATTTGTTTATTATAGGATATCCTTCTACTATGTTGAATAAAAAAGTGTATAAATTACTTTTTGGAGTTATTAATCGCTGTTCTTCACAAGTATTACAACTTTTTTATGATTTCTGCTTGCAGAATATGGTTCAAGATATTTTGAAAGGTAAGGTTTTTTTTATATATAAATTGAAATTCAATGTAAATTAAATTTATTTTTATGCTTTTGCTTTAATTATTGTTATATTACAATGCTGTTGAACCCCTTCAAAGATAACTTTCTCTCTGAGTTAGATTGTGATGTACATTATTATTTTATTATTGTTACATCTTTAACTTTAGTCAAATTTTGTTGTATACAAAGAATAAAATTTTTTCTTTCCTTCAAGTTTTTTGTTAGCTCTTTTTACAAAATTTTGTTGCTTTTGTTTGTTAAATCAATGCCATGTTACCCATATCAGTTTTGTGCTATTGATTTTTTCTAATATGAAGGGCTTAATTGTATCATAGAAATATATTACAGCTGCAAATACAAAGTTTAAAAAAAAGGCTGTATTGTTAAAAATAATGCTGGAGTCCACTTTGAAAACTCAATATGGTTTTAAATTATGTTCTTGATTATTGGAGTAAAATTATTTGTTGTGAGAAAATTTAGTGGTAGGAGAATTTTAAAATCATATGTGAATTTCCATATTTTTGAAAGAACATCTTGTAGTTTTATATTTTTCAATTAAAAGTTTTTGAAATATATAAAAATTGTCATTTTTGTTATGATGTAGTACATAAATGTGCTTTAGCAAGGTTTTAAGATTTCATTCATCTTTTCATTTTTGTTTTCTTTGAAATTAAAAAACATGGTTGTTTGATATTTTTATTCAAATGCTTTAAATATAAACATTTGTATTGTAAGCTTTCAGAGAACATCTATTTGCTAAAGTTTCTTTCCTGTTTTAGGTTTGCACACACTAGGATATCGCGTAATGCTTCAAATTATTGCAAATGAAATGCCTTCAGTTGCTCTAGAAAATCTTCCTAAAGTTAGTATTCTATTTTAGTTTAAGTTAAGATTGTGTGGTGTACTTTTCAAATTTGAATGTATTTAGTATTCAAGAAAGTATTTAAAATTAAGTACTGCATATTTTTAGGTGTATAACTTGCTTCATACAAGATGCACTCTAAAATGTAATGCTAATTTCTTGAAAAGCATCTAAAATTATTAAAAAGATTAAAAAGGTATTAAAAACTGACAAGAGTTTTTAATGTGCTAACTTGGAAACCTGCCAAGTTCTTATCACTGTCATCTGACTCTTCTCTCTCACAAACGTGATAATAATAATAAATTGTCACTTTCTTTTTTTTTTTTTCATCTTCATCCTATAAGATACTTTCAAGGCCAATTTTTATGGTTAAAAGTATCTTATACACCAGAAAATATAGTTTTTATTTGTTCTTAAACTTTTCTAAGTCTCTAAATTGATTAAACTGTTTGAATTTATTAGCTAAGATTTTGAATATTTCAATAAGATTAAGAATATTTCAAAAAAAGTAAACTATTTATTTTTGTGAATAATATTAAGATTAAATGAAAAGGTTAATCCTGACTTTATTTATTAATTTTCGGAACTAAATAAATTGTAATTTATCCATATTTTTTAAGGTGCATTCTTATTTTTTTTTTTTTATTTCATTAAGTAGTTAATAAAGGCAGAATAAATTTTGTTAATATTAACATCAAAAATATTAAATGTAGGTTCATTTTTATAAGGATTATAATAACCATATCTACAAGTGATCATTGTAGTTGTAACATAAAAGTTATTGAATTCAATAATTTAAAAAAGAATAACCTTTACAGATACAAAAAGAGTGGAATGACATGAATAATTTATGGTGTATGCTTATGTAATGATTCTTTACATTAAAGTTTGAGTTTTGTTATTGTATTTTTCAGTGTCTTGAGTACTGTACTTCTCATCAAAATCGCCAAAATATTTGTTTCTCTATTTTGTGGGCTGCTGGCCAAGCAGGCAACAATAACTTGGAAGCTGGTTTCAAAGGTAAATTAATATTAGTTTCTCTTTTTTTTTAAATAAAATGTTATGAAAGAATGAAATTTAATAACTAATATACTCTTGAAAATGATAACATTGTTGAAATCTAATGTCTTGCTTTAAAGATAATTTTTTTCAACTTTTAATATTATAAGTATTTAATATCTATATTCTTCAGTTTCTTATTTTCTGTAGTTTGTTAATAATAGAATCTTTTTTTCTTTTATATGGATGTTTGTCTGGTATATTGATGATACAATTTCATAATTATGTTTATATATATTTTTTCAAAATGTTTCCTTTGCTTTTCTTCTTAAGTATTTTAAGTTATTGTCCAAAATATTTAAAATATAGTTGTATAAATGTTAATGTGAAATTTTGCCTTATTATTTGGATTTAATTATCACATGTAATATAAAAAATGTTATTAGCTAAAAATGATTCCAATTTTCATCTGAATGTGCTTTATTTATGTAGTTAAAATGATAAATAGTCGGTCAATAAATGAGTACCAAGCTTGCTTGGGGACTTAAACACTGGGGGTCTTGCCTCAGACTGACCACCTGATCGGGACATCTGCTCATGCACCTTAGCGCCCAATGGTCATGTATACTGGGATGAGTACTGTAGACTTTGACCATCATGGGCTGTTGCGCCTCTGAGTTTAAAATGATAAATAGTGCATTTTTAAGAAGAAATTAAACTGTTAATAGTTATATGTTAATATTATGTTAATAATGTTTACTCTTCAATAACTGTATTGTAATAACTCAGAAAAATTAGAGAATGAAAATGTTTATATTGTTGAAAAGGACTGTTTAAATCAAGGCATAAAAATTGAGAAGCATATTTTTTTTACGTCTAGAAGACTTAGATCAATAAAATAGAACTTATAAAATTGATAGATTTTGAATTCTGAGAGTGGATGTGGTAACCTGCATTATCAAATTACTTTAGAATGGAAATTATAATTATCATATTTGTAAGTAAAAGAGTGCACTTTCACAGAAATGTCTATCAAAATTAATGGTCTCCGTCATCTTAATTTACTTATTTTGTAACTTTGATAAATTTAGCAGGAGATAATGCTATATTTAGGTTATTGAAGCAAAATTATTTTATATTTATGTCTAGTTAAAACTAATATGTTTAGCCAAAGACTACCTCATAAATTACAAATATAGCTGAATGTTTTGTGAATAATATCTGAATCTGAAGTTTTTATTAATGATTTGTGTTATATTTCAGTCTGGATGAACCTCATGTTTCCACTTATTGGTACAAAAAATTGCACATCTTATGCAGTCGAATATCTAGAAAAGTTAATAAGGTATGATATGTGTACATGGTTTTTATTCCTTGTATTTTAAGGTGTTATAATTGAGAAAAAGTATTGAAATGAGATCTTTTACTTAAAAGACAAATAGCATGATTTATCTTAATTGATTTCAGATTAAAAAATTTGTTTGCTGGTATAAGTATTATTTATCATTTTAAAAATTCATTTTATACCTTATATTTTTTACCACTGTGGAGATGATTTATGAATGATACATATTTAAAAGTATACTCCATTCCACACCTTAAGTTGGCAGTGCTAGGAAGGGTACGATGACAAAATCACAGCCTCTGCCAGATTACTCTAGGAGAAGGGTGTGACTGTAACACAAATAAAATTAACCATATAACCACAAATAAAATTAACCATTAACCATATCCAATAAAAATATCTGCCACATCCCGAACAAATCCTTCTTTGCTTCCAATGTGAGTTGTTATAAGCTCTCCTTCCATTTCCTTTTAGGCACAGTCAAACCTACTGTTAAATTAGAAGTGGAGGCTTTTCATAACTGCTTTTAATGGTTTTATCTAGCCCCACTCGAGTTTCAAAATGTCCTTCATTAACTCTTCATCCAAATAATAGATGGGCGCATTTTTTTTTTTTTTAATTCCCTGGTTTTTTGTAAATAATTTCTGTGCCATAAAATTATGTTGTGGTCTTTCAAGAACCACAGCTTGTCTTTTCATTTTTCCAAATTTGAACCCCATGTCCTTCAGTCATCTGTATAAGGTAGTCTGGCTAATGTTTTTCAAAAAAATATCAGCAGCATCATTTATTTCTGTTAGAACTTTGGCTAGCGTAGGAATCTCATTTTTATTAAAAAAGCCATGAATTTTTCGCCGAATACACAACAGTGTGAATTCATCATATTTCACCAGCCTTCTATGCTTGCCTACGGCACTGGGTCATTTTTTACCAGGAGACCTTACAGCAGTTAATGCCTTCTTTTCTTTCTTCAAACGAAAAACAGTCAGTGCAGAAACTTTTTTTACGATTTCACTGATGGATTCTCGCGGGCTTTCTTGAATTTGAGAATATGCATTCAGTCTGTTTTTCCAAGCTCCACTTCAGATAGATTTTCCTTGCTTCAATGGTGTATACAGCGAGGTTGGTGACATCTTTTTCTCGGACATGTTAAAAAATTTTTAAAAAAAACAAGAACAAAGATAGTAGTATGAGATATTGAAATAGTACATATGAACAATAGCAAAGATGCAAAGCGAATGGCATTGAGTTAGCACGTGAAAGTTTCTAAACTCCGCCTAGAATGTAATCTTCAAAATCAGTTTTTAGCCAAAAGTAATTCCATCAAGTTGTTTTTCAACTATATTCGTTCACAGGTATTAAAGAATAAATGCTTTTAAGTTATGATTAACTTAAAATATATCTTTAAACTCACAATTTCTATAATACATGATAATTTTTAACAATTTTCTATGCATTTGCTTTAATTAAAATTCCAAAACAAGTTGGAACTATTTTTCAAGGGGATTGTTACATTTCCTACCCTTTTTAATGCTGCCAACTTGAGGTGGAACAGAGTATAGACAATTCTACTTCTCATTTGTGACTTTATGCAAGCAGTTTTAATTCTTATATACTCATTGATGTTTAAGTAATCACCTAATTTGTCATGATTTCAATTCTTTTATAGTAGTAAGAAAATCACATATATATATATATATTGAATTAGGATAAGAAGTATATTTACAAAGTCTCATTATTTTGCACAACATTGATTTCATTCAAATCAAATACTTAAATAGAAGATGGAAATATTTTGCTCAAAGGAATATATTCACAACATTGTCATATAGGCAACTGAAACATGTATTAAATTTGAATAGATTTTTATTTCATGTGCCTTAGTTCATTCTGCTGTGCATTTTGCTTCTGAATTTAATCTAAAGCTGTTACTTATTGCTTTATAATTTCTTAAGTAACTCTTTAAAAAAATGCTTTCAAGTGATTAAAATTATTTACTATCTTTGCTTTTAATAGAATGGAAAATGGATTAATTATTGCGTTTTCTTATAGTGTTGCAGATGTGACAAAATGTGATAAAAGTCTTTTAGATGTTAGAGATTTATTTCCAGTGCTAGATTTTATATATTCTAAGGAATTAGTTAAAAGTGTACAAAAAAGATTAATTGCAGTTTATCCAACTTTGAAGGTAGGTTTTACTTTACTGCTATGGTGTAACATAACAAATTTCAAACTTTTCTGTGTACTGTTCGATTACATTTAAGATGTAAGGCATGTCTCAAGAGTATAATTATCTTTTGAATAAATAATGCATGTGTTGTAATTATTTTTCTACCAAACTAAGAAACAAAAGATTGTGGCTATCTTAATGTGAACTTCATTGCTCTTATATATTTTAAATATGAGTTAAAATAATCATTATCAATATGCTTGGAAAGTTGCTACTATGTTATTGTCTTGAAATAAAGGACTTTTTAGAACTACCTTTCTACGCACAGAATTGTCATTTCTGTGTTTCAAGATTTATATTTTAATGTAGTAACTTTACCTTTCTCATCTCATTTAAGGGGACATGGTACGATTTACGCAAAAGTTTTTAATTTAAGGATTTTTAATATTTTTTTGGTTGCCTCCTATGTATGTATACTATGTTAAACATATTTTGTGCTCAAAACTTCATAAAAAGCTAGCCATGTAATTTTTTAAGGAAAAAACTTGAAATTTTTGAAGTGATTTTAAAATGCTACTCCTCCTACAAAAATTGATGTACACGCATGAAATTTGATTTACAACTATGTCAAACTATGTATAATAAAAGTTGGTATGGGTTTTCTGTTAACGTGATTGGTATTCTTACAATACTTCTTTTTATGAATGTTTATTGAAATTCCTTAAAAAATGTATAAATTCTGAGTTTAATTATTTTTAAAAAAATAAATATTGCTTTGATTCAAAAATGCATACCAACTTTTGTTACATGTACTATTGGGAATAGGTAAAAAAATTTTCAAAGCATTAGGTGCAATAGAAAAAAAGCCTTAGCATTTTAAATTAAGATGAAATAATTATTTTCTTTCCAAGATACAACAGTTTAAAGTTTTGATTTGCCATAAGGATGTGAATAAAAACGAACGTAAAAGCTATCATAATTCTGCGTTTTTTAATTTTAGAGCTTTCAAATTTTGTGAGGTTATAGAAAAGTATATAAAGAAAAATTTAGGCTAAAAAAATTAAATTTGATTTTTTTGACCGATTTTGGTCAATTGAATCATACTGTGTCCCCTTAAGCCATTTGTATACAAATGTTAGCTTTAAAAAATTTTAATTCACACTAAGTAATGATATATATGTAAAAAAGAAAATTGACATATCGACATCATTAAGTATTTTTAAAATTTTACTTTGAAAATCTTTTTAATTTTAAATTTAATGAAATAGGCTATTGTTTTTGTAAATTTATCTTTCTATTCCAATAGTAAGCCTGAAATTAATATAATTACTATTATAAGTATCTAATAATTTACAAACAGACAATTAGATTATAACTTCTCAAGTTTTAACTTCTTGTTCTATTTCACTTTGTGGCAGAATTTTGTTGATTTTAGCAGAGTAATAATATATTAGAGAAAAAAAAAATAAAATAAAATAAATGACATTTGTCATTGTGATTTATGATGACAAAAATAAATTTGAGCATTGAAACAAATGCATTTGTAATACATGTAAGCATTTTATTTTAAATAAAACTTTAATCATTTTTAAAATGACAAATTGTATATAATTTGTTTGAATGTATATAACATCCTTGTATAGTTATATTTTTAAACATCCATATTAAATAAAAATTTTAAAGATATTTTAATCTTATTTGGCAAAATATATTTTCATTTTCACTTTTATAAAATTTGGTTCAAAATGATTCAATTTATATAAATTAAAGTAATATTAGTTTTTTGTACACAGCTTAGTTTGATCATGATATGTGTGTGAAAAAAAGTGCATTTATCATTTATGGGGACACAAAGTTCAACATGTGGACAACATTGCCAAATCATACTAATTGCTAAAATATAAATAGATGGCGCAGTTTTTAAATACTTTTGGAAATACCAGTTATAATTATAAATAGGGGGTATAATTTTCAAATGTTATTGATATTGTTATCAGCGATTAGTATGAATTTTTCATAAATTTCTTTGTTATACAGTTATCCTATTGGTTATAGGAATCACAAAGACTTGTAGAAAATATGCCAATTTTTTTGCTAATGTGATAATCATGCCTTATTCATGGAAGTTCAGTGTAGTTAATATTTTCATCATCATGCCTATTGTGAATTTATTATATCTGATAGTATTATTCCAATTTATTTTGTGTTGGCTGTAACTTGGAAATGCAATCACTAACCCAAGATCTCTATAACCAATAAGTATTGAAGCAAATTTTAAAAATAACGGGAAAACTAGTTTTTTTTATTTATTTCTTATCTTGCTTTTCAAGACTCTGAGTTATGGTCCAGATCCAGAAATTGTTCTAAGGAATTATTTCCCTTCTTATTTACGAAGACTTGAACCTCATTGTCCACAGCCATTAAAAGAGGAGGTAATTTTTTTTAATTAACGTTTATATTATTTTTCTTAGTAAAATTCAATAATTTATTACAAAAGCATAAGACATTTAAAGGAGTTATAAGAGAATATTCAGTTTATTTTAAAATTCAACAAATAGCAATTTATATAAAATGCTCATTTTAGATTTTAATACATTGTTTCCCTAATTCTATTTTTTCTGCTACTGTGCTAACCTCCCCCTTTTCTTTCTTTCTCTTTACAAATCAATCTAATTAATTGTTTTAAACAAATAAGTTGTAGAATTAATATTTCTTTGTTCTATTATTTAATATATATTGCTTTTGAAATATAGGAAAAAAAGAAAACCATTCAGATATGTGCTTTTTTATTCTAAGCAATTTTTTTCCCCATTATACTGTTAAATAGAATTTTAAAGAGCTAAGTTTTTCAATTTTGAGTTTATTTTACTATTTTTCAATCAATAAAAAAAGTAGTTTTATTTCTGTAATATGATTTGTTGGGTAAAAATTTTATCCTCTCATTCTCTCTGTAGTGTTAACAAATTGTTTTATTTATTTTTCATTTTATACAACTTATCATAATGATTTGTCCCTAAATTCTTGATACTTTCAGAAGCATTTTGTCAAAATTTCTCAAATATGATAATATGTTATTAAAATAGAAGCATGTCTTTTTTTTATATTTATATTATGCATAATTAATAAATTATTCAGTATTAAGATAAATCTGGCTAATTTCGGTGATTGAAGATGCATTCTTATAATTTGTTTAATAATTCTTAATGTTTGAGCATTTTAAACCAGTTACACTCATGTAATTCTTTACAATTTTCTAATAATTTTAAACTAATTTAAGATTACTTTTAAAGAGCCTCTAGAAAACCTTCCAAAAAAGCTTTTTAAATACCTAATTCTTATTTCATGAATGTTATTTATTTTCTGTACCATTTATTAAGATTTACAATAATGAGATGTGAAATAATGAGTGCAACATGATTATGAAATGTGTTAATAATAAAAATTTGTTATATGAGTAGTTCCGCTGAATATAATATAAACAAAAGTCTATTACTGATTTAGCTATATTTTGATGTTCTGATTTCACTAAAAGATTCATTGTGTAATTGGTTTGACACATGTTAAATCTATTGAAATTCAAAATTCTCACATTGGTATGTGGTGTATAAGTTGAGAGTTGGGGGTGCTAACCTCATATGACATTCTAGTCATTTAATTGCAATTGAACACACACACACATTGCTTCTACAGGCAATGTTATAAAGATTTATTAAACATGTTTGCATTAAAATAATTTAATCCTTGAATTGTGTTGATATACATTTAGTTGCTAGATATATATATATATATATATAGCTTGATTTTGTGTTATCTTGAAATATTTTAGGTTTTAAACAGTCTTGTGCACTGCTTGGAGCAAGACGCACGGTGCTATAGTATCTGGAGACAACTATATACTAAACATTTCATTCAATCAAAGTAAGTTTTCCAATTTGATGCAAACAGTGGCTTATTTAACCCGATATAAATTTTATGCTCTTTTTTGCAATTTCAAAAAGTATTATGTTTTTAATTTCAAATTTCTCTATTTAATGATGGTTAAATATATTGAAAGTAATGATTATTTGTTTTTAATGTGTTAAAAAAACTATTTGGAAACTTATTCATTTAAAAAGATAAGCTTTAAAATTTTTTTCCCTTTATATTTGTGTGTATTATATGTCATAAGTTTTAAAATCTAATTGAAAAATTCATGTAAACAGTTCTATTTTAATGTTTTTGGACATCATATAAGAAACTGCATTGTCGGAAGACAATGCAGCATTCTTCAGTTTTATGATTCTTCATAACTTGTAGCATATATAATAAACATAGTTTGAAATGATAGTCGTACTAATGTTTCTGACTCATTTAATTTTTAATTATTTAAATTCATAATTTTCAGGTTGCTCATATCACATTTAAATGACCACTTTGATAGAATGCCTGCCAAATTCCCTAAAAGATTATTACGAGATACTTTATCTGCTTTTCAAGTTACTAATGAGGAAATTTTAAATAGTACTAAAAAGAATGTGCAAGATATTGAAGAATGTATTCAGATTAACAAAGTAAGTAAAGTGATATGTATCATCTTGTATAAAATTTTATGTACATAAAATCTTTTTATTGAGAACATTTTAAAAGTTGTAGACAAGATTTATCTTTATCTTTTTGAATTGATGTTAATTAAAAAGGCAAATTTCAGTATTAAATGTATTTTGGTAAAATTTACATTATGATAAAAAATAATTTAGTTGATTAGAGTAGTTATTGAGAGAGCGCTGTAGTATTTTTTCCTAGACTAAAGCTTTTTTATGAAGCGTGTTTGAAATTGTTCATTGCTAAAATTGTTTTCATAATTTCTTTCCATTTATTTATAATTTTTACTTTTAAACAGGAATTGATCACAAAACTAAATGCTGGGGCTTTTTCTTGGCCTCGTTTCCTTTTGTTCTTAATACTCATCATAAGTTCAGCATTGACGTTTGATATTTTATTGAATGGATCTTTTAAAGGTAAAACTTTCTGGAAAGTTTTTTTTATATCTTCTGTAATTATTATGTCAAGATTTAAAGTTTAAATATATAGGTTAGTATTTGAATGGATATGATGTTCAGTAATAAAATTTAAATACCTTAGTACTTTTATTTCATATATTATGATGTATTTTTTTTCTATTTAAGCAATTAAATATGTTATATTAATGTACTAAACCACAATTTTAATGGGTCTTGAATATTTGTTTTCAATGTTTTGTAATTATGATTTTTTTTTCTTCAGAATCTTATACAGGAAAGTTTATGAAAGATACAGGATTGTTAGTTGTTTGTGTTCAAGCAGGTGAAAAGCTAAAGTATTTTTACAGTAAAGTTCTAAAGTAAGCATTTGTAATAGCTCTTTCTTTAGTTTTATTTTCAACAACTTGCAAATTTTTCTATAGTTAAAAATAATTAAATGTTAAATAATTTGGAAAAATACTATTTATTCAAAATTAACATGAACAAAAATTTTATACTTTTTTTATGTAATCAATGTATTTTAATGAAAATTTTAAAAAATGATTTTATACTTTGAATTGACATTATTATACATCTTTTAACCAAGTGTACCATATTTCTCATGCATTGGCTTAAATTATAGATTTATTCATTTGCTAATTGACTAGGTTATCCGAGAAATATTTTCCTGTCATTACGGCATGGTGTAAAGAAACTTTATTACCATTTTTGGATATTTGTTTCAAGAAACTCTCAGCAAGTCTTGTATTTTTATGGGACAGTACAATTGAAATAAGAACATGGTGCAATCATACACTGCCTCCAGTACTAACTGTAGTGAGTGCTTTTTATTAAATCTACAAATATTGATTTTATTTTATGACAACATATGTAAAGTGTAATTGTTATCAAAAAATCAATTAAAAAAAAAATTTTTTTTTGAAAGTTATTATTGATAACTCAAATGTTTTAAAATATCTTCTTTTCAACTTTCAAAAAAATTGAATATCTAATATGGAATTAGATATGAGGTAACAGAACAGTTACTTTAACAGCAAGTAACAAATTTGAATCTATTTCACCAATTTTAAAGTTCATTTTCTAGAATATTGAGGATTATTTCATACATTAAGTTTAACTAAGCCTCTATGCCCTTTCTTATCATGAAGTTTAAAGAGAGTGAAATGTTAGCTCTGGTGGGGTTTATTCATGTCATCTGATCATAATATAACACTGCTAGATTTATTGCTTGTAACTCATTAGGTAGTTAAAATATACTGCAAATAATTAGAATAAAATCCAATCCAGAATTGGAAAGTTAGCCTGGGGGATGTCTCTACTTTTGATTACCATGAATTTCAAATAATTAGAAATAGATCTCTGACAGCTTTTGGATATAAATATGCAAGATTCATACACCTTTTGTATTTTCATGCACTAGAGAAATTAAAAATGTCCTTTTAATGCATAACTATTGTGTGCAACTTCATACTGGTCTGGTGGACAGTTTTTTTAATGATGAAGAATGATACAAATGGATTAGTCAGAATGTTCTTGTAGCAGTATCTATATAAACCACTACTAGACATCACACGAAGATCATTTTGGCGTAATCGGTAAAGTACTGGCGTTCGGATCGGAAGGCTGATTGATTGAATATTAACATCGCACTGTTCAGCTACACGAGGGCTTTTGGCGACGGACCACGTAATTTTGAACCATGGTCGAATGACGTGGATGACACCTGAGCTGGCACCCCCTCTCATAACTACCACACCGCACCAACGGGAGGACGTTTCAGTTCTCGACAGATTTAACGTGCATCGCTGCCCTACACAGCGGGTCTTTAGTGGTACTGGGCTCGAACTCGTGACAAAGCAAGCCACGGTCCGATACCTATACCACTCGGCTACCGCGGCCTCGGATCGGAAGGCACCCAGATCAAATCTTCCAACATTTGTGACCTGGACCATATTTTTCATTGCAGAATTATCTGCAGTAGCAGAATAAATTTCTGGTGATGAATTTATTTCAAAAATTTTATCTGCCATAACTGACAAATTTTCCGAAATAACTAAAATATTTTTGATGGAGTCCAGTAATTTATCTAGCCATAAGGTCCTTCAAACTTTTTCGGAGATATTAACTCCAGCCAACAATTTCATTTTTCTCAAAAGTTGACTGGGTTTCATGTCGCCTAACATGATTCTAGTAAGTAATTTTTTAATACATTTTCATCACTTTCCTTGAAAGTACTTAAAAGTCTATTTTTAGCACAAGAATATTTATTTTTCTCATCACTCTGAATGATAACCCATATATTTTTTATGAATTTTGTATCTAACTGCGCAACAAGGTAATTAAACTTAGTTTCTTCTTGTTTAATATTAGCTATGGAAAACTGAGTTTCAACTTGGAAAATATTTCAGGCTTTTCTTCCCAAAAAGGAGGAATTTTCACACTTACCTTGTTTGCTTCGAATTTTTCCTCATTCAAATTTGCGAGAGCAGTTTCATTATTCTCATCTATCATTTGAATATGTACAGGTCACCAGTTTGTAGATGTGTTAGCCACAGATAATATATGGAATAAATAAAATAATTATTTAGAATTAATTCATCCCCTTTTTAAATGATTAAAAATAACAGAAGAAAACTATTTTAGATCGTTAAGCTTTTTATTAATGTGCTTACATCGTGCTACATTGTCAACAACTTTTTGTTGCCAGATCAGGAAAACTAAATTTATAAAAACAAGGATAATATATAAATAGAGCTGCAACATTCTCTTAACTTGAACAAAGCAGAACATGTTTTGGACATGCTAGATGGATAAGTTACTGTCAGCTCATCTTTCCCATAAGTGGTGCCACTTTGGGAAAGATTTCTTTTGAAGGAGTGGGACGGAATACTTCAGTCTTTTTCATTAATAGTTAGATAGGCTTTATGTTTAACAGATGCATACAACATTACTGTCCATTAGGAGAAGCTTTATCCCATTTGAAAATGCATTCTTTGTCAAGAAATTTAAGATTTTTTTCCTATTGCACAAATTGTATACTTTCCACTTTACATGCCTAAAAACTAATAAAATAAATTTTTCTTTCATCCATGATTCATTTCATTTTATTTTTATAGCACTCTACATCTGTGAATGTTAATCAAAAACTTTTAATTTTTGAGCATTCTGTTCTTATACAAATATTTATAATTGATCTCAATCATTTAATGTTTAAAATGCACAGATTTTTTTTCTTGTTATTTGTATTAAATTAGTATTATGCTTTAATTAGGTTGAGAAGCAATTTGTTCTGTACGGTTCTGTCTTCTGGAATATGGCTAAAAGTTCAGCTGTACTTTTGTCCAAAATGACACTCAGTGCTTTAACATATGTTTTTAATTCTGCTGACTCTTTTGCAACATGGATTCAGTCTAGCCCTGAAATGTAAGTATTCAATGAATGTATTTAAAATTATTGTACACTTGTTTTATTCTATGAATGTTATGAAAAACTTTATTATAAAAAGGTATAAAGAAAACTTTTTGTATTAGTTTTTACATTGTCTGAAAGTAAAGTATCACATAAGTATCACATTGCAAGGAAAATCGCTTTCTATACTGTCACTTAATATTGTGATTTTCTCATATGTATATACATATTTATATTCAAATTATTTAATAAAAGTAACTAAAATAAAATTTTTCTTTGTTGACCTAAGTAGGAATTGACTTAATTTTTTTTTATATTACTTTTTCTATAATATACATATTTTTTTCCAGTATGCAGGGTTTGGGAACAATTAAATCATTCTCCATTTCACTTGTTGAAAATCTGCAGAGGAATGCCATTTATCTGTTCCAGTTAGTAAAAAGCTATATTCCTTTATTTGCCACATAGAGAAAGACTTAATAAAGAGAGAAAAACGTTTATATTTTTCTATTGAAATTTTTAGAAATAAAAATAAATTATATTGTAATTATGTTTTTGCTTGGTTTATTTAGTTCAAAATATTGAATTTTGTTGATTATATGAAAATGCATTTGGTTTTATTTCTATAGAAAAGAGTAATTCATGTGGATATGTATACTTATTTGTAATGATGTAAAGCTATGAAATATTTTCATTTCTGTATATTCTACAAGTATATCTATGACTTTGAATTCCTTTTCTGAAAAATGCACACTGTATTCAGGGATTGTTAAAGTTGAAATATTTTTTAAGTATCTGCTTGATCTATTAACTACAATAATTTTGAAATTTCATCATAATCAAATATTTGTGGAAATGTAATTTTTTTTTCTTAGGAACAGATATCAATATAACTGTATAACTAGAATCCACTAATGAACAATAAACACTAATAATCTAAATTTAATGAAATTCAATAAAACTTGGCAAAAAAAAATTATTTGTGCATATATGCTTTGTTTGAATGATGAAATGTTGTGAGAATGTGTGTCTGAAACAAATATTTAGAGATAACATTTACAGTTACATTTTTGATGGATTTTTCCCTTATTTAATTTATCCTAATCAATATTTGTATATCATGATTCTTAATTTGAAACTATAGTAATGAAAATATTTTTTTCCTCTTGTATTCCTGCTCTTAAAAAAAGGCAATGAAAATACTTAACAAATTTGATTTTGACTTGGTTCACTGATTTGAATTTAGAAATTTTCAAGTTTCATGTTCTGCAGCTTAATTCAACAAATAAAACAAATTGTAATATTTTTCCTAAATTAAACAAGAGCTATATTGAGATCTATTTAATGGTGTCACTTTATTATCAGGAAAGTATAAATTGAAAATTTAATGATGTTTTGATACAATACAGTTATGGAAGCTACTTGGCATTTTGCATTCAGTGTTTTGTCTAGATCACATATTTGTGTTTTTTAAAGTAAATTAATCATATTTAGTGCAATTTAGCTAAATATGCTTTTGTGCCAATGAAACCTAACAGCTAATCTTTCTAGGAATTTTATACGACCATAAGGTAGTCTACGTGTATTAATTAACTATAGAATCCAAAAATTGGAACATTTTTTAGATTAAAAATTTTTCTTGTGACTGTTATAGGTCATTAGGATTCAAGATTTTTGGCAGTGCAATCTTACTTCCAACATTGAAATAACATTTTGATTCAAAAGTTAAAATCTTATTCAAATTAAAATTTGAATATTAAAGGAGGCTTCACATTTTAAAACCAATATTTTTTCTCAAAATTTGTCAACAATGTATATGTGTTTAATTTTATTTTTTCATCCATTTTGCAACTCTAAGGTAATTTTTTCTAACCCATAGGTTGATTACCACTGGTATGAGCAATATTACATTAATTATACATTTCTGTCTAAATTTTTTTCCCCCTGCTGTAAAATAAGTTCCATATTTAATTTGTACCATAAAGCTAAGTAGGTTTTCTGCTTTACATGTTAAAAGGAAAAATTGTGTATTAATGAAATATTTTCAAATTTTAATGATGCTGTGTTATATACGATGTGGGAGTTAATATGGAAAATATTTTTTTTTTTTTAATTTGGACTAAACATTAAGAGTTAACAAGCTATTGAACATCAATCACTTAAAAAAATTAATCAATTAGTGCGCTTGATATGACTTTTTATCCAAGAACATAACTTCAGTGCATTTGATTTGGTATTAATTCATTGACTATTTTTACTGTATGGAAGTCAGACTCAGTGTTCTGTGTTTTAATATATGTTGAATGACATACATGATGAATTTATCTTCAAAGATTCAACCTTTGGTAGTAATCTATTGAGCTCCTTCCCTACCCTTCTTCCAGTAAGTAATGAAATTAAGTAGTGATCATTTTCTATGATTATTAAAAGAGATGACTTAGGCATGAAAAAATGTAACAAAACCTTGCAAAATATTTTTTTTCTGATCTTTCATCATCATTTACAAACTCTGCAAGGGTCTAAAATTCTTTAGAAGAGGAAGATGCATTGTGAGAAGTAATTCATAGTAATTTCTTGTTTTGGAATTCCAACTGTCAACACTAAACAACCAAATTACAAAAAATCCCAAGTGCTGAAAAATGAACTTCTGTTACATTTTGTAACATTAAAGAACACATCGTTACTATACACTGAAGTGTCAAAAATGATAGTTAACTTCCTAGTATCGTGGAATCTTCTATGGGCCCAGGAAGTGCAGCAACTTGACACAGCGATCTATCTAGCAGTCTAGGTGGTTAAATCATTCCCTGTAATTCTCCAATATGTTCTTAAAATCAATTGCGAGAGATTTTTTCAGTAGAGACGGCGTCCTTTCTCAGTCATCTAGGGTTCAACAGATATGTTCACAAGCGTAGAAATGGCACTGGAGCCAATGGGGGGTGTCAGTTAAATGCATTTGAGTCAGTTTCCGGCTGTCATATCCGATTTTCATCAAATTTTCCTGTATTATCCTCGCAGTCACATTAATTGTTGCTGTTATTTGGTACACAGTGTTGCTTGTCTTGTAGCACTGATTACTCTACACCAGTGATTCCCAGAGTGGTCTGTATAGACCTTCAGGGGTCTATGAAGGGGGGACGTCAAGGGGTCCACGTCAACAAAAAAATAATTTGGGGGTCCATGAGTTGTAAGTGGCTTTCATTAAACTAGATCATGACTTTAATTTTAAAGGAAAATTTAATCAAGTGAGAACCAAATTTTAACTATTTAACAGATTTATTTACTAAACTTAATGAGATTAATTTGCACTTACAAGGTGATAGCATAAATTATATTAAAACAAGAACTATTTCAGCATTTCTTTCCAGAATTAAACTAAAGTATAATACTGGAGTTCCTGAATTTTCTCAATTTGTCACAGACAATCTGTCGGGATGTTTTACTCTATTTAAATGTTTTTATTCAGATTTTGAAACTAGTTTTGAGAATGCTTTGACTATGATAATACCACGGTAAGCAATGAATTCATATGGTTACATTGAAAAAGATAGTCATATAACAACAGGAACTGATCGTTATAAGTACTAACGAAGTTATTGTTTAGAAACGGATGTCAGCAATTTGGCTTTAAAAAAGTAAACCTGTTATTTGTCCCAAATTATGGAATATCGTGAGCAGTTGCCATCCCAAAAACTAAAGGGAAAAAAAAATGGGTGAGAGTGAATATTAATGTCGCACCGTTCAGTCACACGAGACAGGAATTAGCAGACTTTGAATGCACAGTGCTAATTAGAGCTGGATGAATGGGGCATCCCATTTCAGAAATTAGGGATTCAGTATTCCTTTATCCATACTACTGTCAAGAGGGGGAGGGGAGTATAATATGTAATATCAAACATTACCCCCACACCCCGGCACCGACTGTGTAGAGCAGAGGTTCCCAGACTTTTTAGTCTTATAGACTCCTTGCCATGTTTTCCGGTTTTGGGCAGACCCCTGCTCAATTAATGTTGAATTTTTGCAAATTTATCAACTTAAATGTCTTTTTGACAGCTGATACTACAACTACTTTAAAAGAATTTAATTTCTAATTTTCAATGAAGCATAGTGTTTAAAATTTAATAAGCACATGTTAATTAAAAAATAAAATTATTAAATATAGAAATTAAATGTACTAAGTAGCAAACAAATGATTTTAAAGGGAGAGATAAATCCAGCGCTCTACAATAACAAATTTTTAACATTTGGTATCAATCTTTCAGGTTTAACTTTAAATCTGCTATGTTAGTAGTGTCCAGTTTTTCTGGGGGAGGGGGCTGCGGCAGCCCATTGGTCAAGGTATCGGATCATGGCAGGCATGTCATGAGTTCGAGCCCAGTACCACTGAAGACCCGCCGTGTAGGGCAGCGATGCACGTTAAATCTGTCGAGAGCTGAAACGTCCTCCTGTTCGTGTGGTAGTTAAGAGAGGGTGCCGTCCACGACACTTGACCATGGTTCAAAATTACATGGTCCGTCGCCAAAAGCCCTCGTGTAGCTGAATAGTGCTACGTTAATATTCACTCACTCATACTTGATGGTGCACCAGCACATTTTTCGTGCGGTGTGTAACTATCTCCATGCTACATATCCTGGGAGGTGGATTAGACGCTGTAGACCTATTGCTTGGCCTCTTGCTTCCCGGACCTCAATCTTTAAATTTCTCCTTCTGGGACTATCTGAAATCACTTGTGTATGAGACTCCGGGGGCTGCATCGGAGGATCTACTTCCCGGACCGTCGTCGCTTCAGCTGACATCGCCAGCACATCGGATTTGTTTGAACGCGTCCGACTATCCACTGTCCGTCGGTGTCAGCTTTGCTATGACCTTTGTGGCTGCAACTTCGAACAATTCCCGAGATAATCGCTTGTCTTTGAATTTCTGACGTTGAGCCGAGATGCATTGTTCGTATTGCAAACATTCTTTGTGTCTAATAAATGTATTTCATACCTCTTTAATGCTGCTTTTCATTACACTTTTCATAACTTTTTTTTCAAATCACCTCGATTAAACGTGGTTTGCGACCCCGCGTTTTTTTGTTGATTTGTCATCGTCATGTTGCCTAAAATCATCTCTCTGAATTTGGCGGTCGAATTTGGGAACACCTTATATATATAGCTTGTGTAATAGAGAATGAAAAAAATGGAGCATTAATTTTATTTTCTAACTTGTATATATTTTTTGTGTAGCTGAACTTTGAGTAGCTTTTAATTCCTTTTTATTTTTATTTAATTATAAGAAAATGAAAATTAAAGTTGATTATATAGATAATGTTCAATATACTTAAGAGTCTGTAAAATTTCGAATGGATTCTTTAAATATATTAATCGTATTCATAAATTATGCATGTGAAGTAGTACATTATATTGAATTTTTATTTATGCACAAAGTTCTTTCTCCTCTCTACATATAGTGGTGTAGCGAGGGAGACAATTACCTCCTCCTCCTCCTCAAAAGGATTACTGTATACACAATTTTAAACAGACCATTTCTATTAAAACTACTATACCTCCCTCTTTTAGAAAAAAAAAAAAAATTAGTATTCGAAATCCCGTACTCTGTATAAACATTCTTTTCTTCATTTCACTTTGAAAATTGACAATGAAATTATAAATCAATTTTGAGATTTGAGTTGAAGGGGGAGACAACCCAATTCAAAAATTTCTCTTTATGCTTCTGTACCTGTACATATATACAGAGGCGGATTTGGTAGTTAGAGGCCCGTAGCGGTAAAAGGTTCGATTCTCATGGTCTCAAAACTAAAATAGTGAAAAAAATTCGCTGACCTCAAATTCTCAAAATAAAATGAATTGGTTAATAAAACTCAACGGCTAAAGAAAAATCTAACTGTATTAAAAAAGAACTAAAAACCTTATTTAAAAGCTTACAATTTTCCTGTACAACTTCTTGATTTCTCTTTGGCAAATTCCTGAGTTATTTTTGCCGTATCTATTTTGTCCAAAATATCTTGTTCTATGTATAATATGGCCATGTTGTTTAATTTGTCTTCTCTCCCATAGTACTTGAATAAATTTTAGCTCGATTTAAAGCTGAAAAGATCTTGTTACTTTACGTTCTCGATATGTCCAAAAGTTATCTTTTCAAAAATTATGCATGTAGAATTTTTCTTATAACTCGATAAATTTTTAGTGGGGTCTTCATTGTATGTTTTCATTTAAAAATAGTAAAAACTGATCCAATTTATATCATCAAAATTAAAAGATTCGATATCGTCTTTGTATGTTTCCTTCAGTTTTTGTGCAACACTCTTAAAAAATGCAGTTAAGTGTAATATAACCATTTCATAAATCTCAGCTTTTCGGGATAGTTCTGCTCTTGCCCTATCGCATATGACAGACAATGAATTCATTATGAAATTTTCACTTTCAAAAATTCATAAACGACTTCTTTACTTTCACCGAAAATAATTTTTCTCTTTTGCTGCCTGTGAGCTTGTCCAGCTTCCTTTTCAAACGATATAATCAGTTAATTAGTTCCATTTTTTCCAATTCATTTCTGAAATTTTGGGTATAATTTTCTATAGATTTTAGTAGACTAGATCCTTTTAATAATTCACATTGCAATGATTTGCTAGTAGCATTTATTCTCTGGAGTATGGTATTCCAAATCACTGTCATTAGGGAAGTTTCATATTTGTCCATGTGTTTCAAAAGGGAAGTTGCCTCCAGTGTTGCGGTCTTTTTTCCCTCATTTGTGTCATAGGTTTCAGCCAGGGCTGCCTTTATCTTTCTATTAAGAAAAGGTCTAGTTCAACTAGCTTGGAATAGCTTGCTTTAAACTAGACATATCTTTTATCACATAGCTTCATTTGTTTCACATTTATCTTTATTAATAAAAGATACACCGATAGGAATGAAAATCCCATAACCGAGAAGGAGTTGTGTTTATCAACGAGATTTGATAGGTATGTGTTTATACATCTGAAAGATGTGACTTTGATTCAAATTTCGCATTAGGCGCTTAAATGTGGCACTAGTTGCCCCACTTTGAGGGTGTAAATCAAGTGAACTTTAATTATGTACTATAAAGTTCGTGAGTGTTATTTATCGGTAAGATTTAACGTAATAATCAGAATAATTTTAAGAATACGAAGAAGCTATTATCAACAGCTCGCTAAGTTTGAACGATGTAGTACAGTAGAGCTAAAAAAGGTGGATTTTCTTTTCACTATATTGCAGAAAGACTTGGTAGGAATGGATCCTCTGTGCACGATTTTTGACAGCAGTGGTCCCGGGAAGGCACTATCTTAAGAAAACTAAGGTCTAACCCCGCACGGGTCATCACTGACAGAGAAAACCTCCGTTTTCATTACGTGGTTGGGTAACATCGCTGTGAATCTACAATGTAAATTACGGTTCTTCTCGGAACCAAAGTGACACAGTGAACTGTAACAAACTAATCGTTTGAGAAATAGCTCCCACCTAGACAACCTTTAGCGTTCATACTATTAGCTCCAAATCACTGACATCTGTGATTTTAGTTATGGCACGCTAAAGATCATTGGATAGCGGAGTGGTGGTGTGTTGTATTCTCCGATCAAAACTCCGTTTACACTGTCAGGTTGGAACTTGCAAATAACCTTTCTGCAGGCTAGACACACTGAGCCTACACCTAAAGTTAGTCTGGCGCCAACAATTTTCTTTGTGCAGGAGCACTCTTGAGGGTAATTCACACACACTGACGCCAGTCTTGTACGTCAGTCTCGTGATTCAAACTGTGGCATTGCATTAAAGGTTTTCCAACAGGATAGCGTGCACCCTCATACCTTTATATAACCCAACAGGCTCTATAGGTCAACGTTTTACCTTGACTACTAGATCACCAGATATTTTTCCAATCTAGCATGAATGGGACATTGGACACAACGACAGAGTCATCCACAACCGGATTAAGCAGCCTTATATTGACCGACCAAGAATAACAGGCAAGCAATTCTATTCCACAAACTAATTTCCGGTACCTGTACAACACATTGTATGCACATTTGCATGCTTACATTTAAAATTCTGTCGGTTATACCGGTTTTTTGCAATCATTTCACATTTTAAATGCTCTCTCATGCTTACATTAACTTGTGATCTTGAAACTTGTATTAGTTAAATATGTGTTACCTAGTTCAATGTATTGCCAAAGTTTCATTAGTCTAAAAATTTTTTTTCTTCGTGTTGCAATCCTTTTTCCATCAGTGTAACTAAGCACGACTGTGTGAACTAAAAGTGAATTTGTTTGACTTGAATAGTGTTCGTTTGTTCGCAATAAAATTTGTGCAAAAAATTGCGTCCAAAAATTGGAAATACAGATTGCAACGATAGATATACGGAAGAAAGATGGCTAAGGCTGCTACGTGACTAAAATTCATGAAAATAATTGGGGTTTCAATATCGGTTCAAGATATTTTTGTTGCTCGTTGAATTTACAGTTGGAATCCATTAAGCTTTGGGACCTCTACTGGGCCCATGGTGACTGCCAGGTCCACCAGTCACTTAATCCGTCTCTGCATACGTATGCAGTAATTCTCAATTAAATTTCCTGTTGAGGGATTTTATTTAATTTGAGGATGATCTTGGGCCCTCCAGTCCATCACGTGATAATTATTCTTTTACTTTACCCAGCCAAACAGAAAATAGCCTTTTAACCACAGCTTAATCTCCTCAAAAACTGTCACTTTGACACATTTCAGAATGATGAAATATTGCATCAGCCGCTTATTCTGACAAATCACAGTATTAACTAACGGAAATTGTGATTCTCACAGCTTCCGGCTGGACAAGGTATAAAAGCCGAGATATCCGGAATGTAAAGAGCGCTTTTGTCCATTCTCTTTGCGGATTTTCGGTTTGTCGCTTTATGTGTGTGAAATAAAATTGTGGAAAACATGGTGAATGAATCGATTGCAAAGAGATGTCCTAGTAACATATTGATTCTTATGAAATCGTCCAATATATAACATACAATATTAGTTTTTTATTTTATATATTTTTTCAATATTTTAGTTGACTTTTATTTTCGAATTTTTGGGGGGTTGTTTTTTCGTTATTTAATTAGTTCGAAAACTTTTGGCAAATCAGAGTTCGAATTAGTCAGTGGAGTAATGGAGAGTGAGTGAATGATAGTTATAATAACGTCGCACTATAAAGCTACATGAGGGCTATTGCTGACGCACCTTGTTATTTTGAACCATGATCAAGTGACGAGGGTAGAAAAATGGAAGAAAGAGACATATTGTAAAATATACACTTATTTCCTCTAATGTGGTTTCAATTAGCAAAGGGATGTGTGAATAACTTTTGCTCTTGATAAATAATCACAAAAAATACTTATTGTATACCAGATGAAGTCAGACAAGCGCTCTGGATCTGAATACCTGTAGACCAAATAACGATATTAAGACTATGCCTTATGCGAAGATACGTAGATATTCCTTGAAGAAGCTTTCAAAAATATAACATAAACTACAGGGTGACACAGAATAATTGGAATTTTTGAAAGCTTAGCGGCAGCCATGAGCAGGTAGCAGCACTCGAGACGGTAACCTTGAGCAAGTAAACACTTTGCCATTTTAGTAACCATGGATCAGTGGAACGGGCAGCAGCGTGCATTAGCCATATAAAATATTGCATAAAAACAATGATTGTTTGGAAGCTGCGCAGAGGGAGTTTCAAAGTTTTTACAACTTAGGATGTCATGGTGTCGTCCCATAAAAACACGCGATAAAAAATTGGATTAATAGTTTTAAAGATACTGTGGATCTGCCCTACAGAAGAAATCAACAAGACGACCAAGAAGTGCTCGTGCTCCACAGAATATTGATGTTGGGCTATCTCAAAAGTAAAGTACACGACTCGACCAGGAACTATGCATGAGTTTAAACAGAGAATTTAGGATGAAATTCACAGTATCCCAGCTGAAATGTTGTAGCGGATATTGAGGAATCTCAACTGCAGATTTCAAGAATGCATTCGTCCAAGAGAACGGCATCTAAAGACGTAGATTTAAAAAAATGATGCATTCCATTAATATTTCTTAAATGGAAATTTTAAGGTTTCAATTACCATGAATAAAACGTTTTTCTTCCATCACTCTTGGTTTTATTGGATTGTTGAAAAGTCGCCAATCTTTTTGTTTCACCTTGTATTTCGATTTTTTAAGATTTTGCTATCAACATCCTCCCGAATTCGTTAAATACGAGGAATCGGCAAATGTCATGGTTCCTTCACAACAAGAGGTTCGCAAAAATCAAACAATCTCTGTACAGGTTTTTCGCCTTGAGGATAGTTAATTGAAGGTTGCGAAGAGAACCCGTTGCAAACTGAACTAAAAGTAATTACAATTAAAACGATCAATACATTAAAAAAAGTAAAATAAATCAAGAGTTAACAAAATGTAATATAATAGGCGTAGTATGTGCAAATTTTCATTCTAACTTTATACTATAAATTAAGATAGTTAATGAATATTTTAGAAATATAATCATTCATAATATTTGTAAGAGAATAATTTCTTTTACACTTACAATTACATACCACATCGATTTTTGCTTGCTTATTAAATTTATTCTTGAGAGATACGTTAATTAAGAGCGATTGAATCACAGATATGTTCCACGAATATGTAAAAACGTTTTGGACTTCAAAATATTATTCATAATGGATTTCCAAATATTTAAGAAGCTGTTTAAAAGTGTTTGTTGATGTAAATTATGGGAAGAAAACAATTGAAGGAAATGAGATATTTAAGCAAAATGAATTATTTTCACATCAACACATATTACAATATTTTACGCAGTTAAATAAGCCGTACACTTAATATTTTAGACATCATCACTTTTTTTTTTGGCTGAAAAGAACATTAAATAATAATAATGCTACTACACTGGTTATCATAAATCAAGGAAAAATCACAAAAATGACGATAACTCAAAAAAATTATGCGTAGAATATTTAATGAAACTTATACATACTATGCAACACATAGAATGGTATAAAATATCATAAAAGGAAATCACCAGACGAATATGATGTTATAGAAATTAGCATATGTGTACAATGAACAAATCGAATGTGTCAGTTTGGTATAGGAAAAGTACCTTTAATAAGTGGTATAATATCCCCCTCCCCTCGAGAAGCAATACAGCACATGCAGCAATGTGTGATGCTTTCAATGGGCTTGTGATTCATGAAGTCACGTGATAAAAACAAACACGTGTTTTCCATTGAATTCAAAACAACACATTAAACTAATTGTACTTGTTCTATTTGCAAAACTCAGATAAAATTTCAAATTTCATATTTGGTTAAAGATGTTTAAATGTTGGGGAAAAAATTTCTTCAAAAGATTTTTTAAAATTAAAAAGTCGTTTTTTTATGCTTATACTTTTAAATAAAATGCATTTTGCATACATATGTACTTTTAGGAAAAAGTTTCTGAAAAGAACAAACTGCAACACCGGAGCGGTGAACTGATTAGTTGGAAACACAAGATATTTTTTATCTGTGACTATGACGCCACATGAGTTTTTGAATTGATTGGCTAGAATCACGTGGCTTTCACTATCATGTGACTATGACGTCACATGAATCAACCTCATTATGTGGGCTATTTATTCTGTAGGAAGTGAGAGCCATTGCTCTTCCAAGGCAGTTGAAAGCGTGGCTAGAGTCCTAGGAGGGGGGATTGAGAGCAGCTACACGTCGTCCTGTAGAGTCCAAAACCTGCTCGATAGGATAAATGTCCGATGATTGAGCTGACCACAGCATGCGCTGAATTTTTTCTTGTTCAAGATAAGCATCCACGATGTTCCTTGTGTGTTCTCGCATTATCATTTTGTAACACGAAAGCATCTACTATTGTCTCGGCATAAAGGCGCACATAAGCATTCAGGATGTCATCTCTATAATTGTGAACATTAACGTTTCTATGGGAAAAGACATGGAAATCTGTACCCCATGTCTATGTAAGTCCACCCACAGAGACACCAACCCAAACACAGACACTTCCTGATCCGTATGCATCTCTTATACGGATGCGTCATAGATGAAAACGAGTTCTAGGTTCTCTCCAAATGAAAATCACCTGCTATCGCTTTCGTGGTTAAATCTGGACTCTCATATGTACAGATAAAGCCTACCAATTCATCACGCGCCGAGTGGTCATGTTGACGTGCTCACTGTAAGCGTTCCTGCCTATGAAGTAACGTGAGCGGGACGGAAATGGCTGGTCGCCTCTCATTAAGACCACGTTCGAGAAGCCTTTGACATTCGGTTGATCTTGATACCAATCATGAAAATTGAGTGAGTGAATATTAACGTCGCATTGTTCAGCCACAAGAGGGCTTTTGGCGAATAATCTTCCGGAGCTTCCACCTGAGTTCAACCGGATTTGCGGTTCTATTCCTTCGTGCACATAATGACAAATATTAGTTATTGGCTGAACCTCCTGGATGCCGAATCCGTTGTCAGATATTGTTGCCAAAGTCTATGAATTACAGACGGACTCACGATCAGCCATTTAGTTGCTTCTATCTGTCCTGCCTCTAGTCTCCTAATAGTTCGACCGCTGGACATCATTGGGATCTTGAACGCGGAGCGTTCCTCCGTCCCATACTGACTGTATTGGGCTCTTGACGTTGAGGGGCCTGGATAGAATCCGAGCATCCTGATTGGTGGACGTGGAAGGAGAAAGTGGGAGGGGCTAAGCTGGCTGGTTTCGGCGGTATCAAAAAATCAAAGTCCAAAATTCGTGCAAGCAGACGAGAAGCTCGTCTGCTATTGGTCGTCAGGGATTGATGAGTAAGCGCTCTATTCGCTGTCCTGGTGTCAAGGAGATTTTAAACTTTAAGAATTACAAATGAAGTTGGATGTCTTTGTGGGTCGCAGAGACATAAAGTTAAGAGAGATGAATAAATAAAAAGTCAAGAGAATAAAAAAAGTAGCCATTTGATGGGGTCATTCGTCACAAGGGAATGACAACAGAATTAAAATTAAGGGGGATTGTACGAGTCCAGAAGAGTTCTTCTGGGCCTCTTTTTATTAATGTTGAGATCATAGTTTTCAAGATTAAGGATATTTGCATTATTGACATTTGGTAGATTATCGAAAAACTTTTTTTCTAGTTTTTGAATATAGGCTTTGAAAGTAAGAATTTTAATAACTTTATAAATATCCCTATATATTTCGGGTGTACCTGCAAGTTTTACTAATACTTTTAATAAGTGAGTTTTGAGCATTTTCCATGAGTTCGATATTAGAATTAGCTGCGTATCCCCACACAGGACATCCGTACGCTAAAATGGGCCTCAAGACGGCAGTGTAGAGAAGTACTTTATTGTGGATATTCATGTGAGAATTCCGGCAAATTAGGGGGTAAATTGAGCGTAATGCGTTCCGGAATTTTTCACGCGTCCTAATAGTTCGCCATCGCAGTTCTTCCGTCAGATGATGACTGGAGGTCATTGTTACAATTTTGCTATACCAGATTTCTGATCTCGACATGCAGCGATAACTGCTGCCTTGCTCCGAGACATCCATTTTTATGCTCCTCGCAAATGACGTATTCCGACTGGGTCACCACTATTTTGCATAATGTAATATCGTCTAGTTCCTCTTACTTACCAACATATTCAAATTTCATTGAGGTTGGTTATTTTTGGGCGAGTTATGGCTAGTTTTGTGGTTTTTCCTTAATTTATTGTAGGCAGTGGAATTTTAAAAATAAAAGAAATGGATAGAGGGGTTAAGGTGGTGAAAATTGCCTGCTGTTTAAATATAATATGAATTTTTAATGCAATGGTATCAGGTTAATGTATCCCATGATGCTTAATGATTTTTTCATTATCGAACTAAAAGTTCATTGGTTTTTTGTTAATAGTAAATATCTTTATTAGGGATTTAGAGCAACAAAGGCTATTATCCCCGGTTTTTTGTTGCTTTGAGGGATTCAAATGCAACCAATTGCCATTCTAATTACCATCAGCTATGTTTGTACTTTGATATCTGATGAATTACAGAAGTTATTTTTTGAAGTGCACGTCAGATAGAGCAAGACTGCACTATTTATTATTCTGATGTGCATGAAAACTTGCGTTTTCATTTAATTTAATCCTGTATGACTATTTTTCCGCTCCTATTTTTAAAGCTATTATATAAAAAATATTTTTCATATACAATTTTATTATAACGCTTGCACAAGTAGTTTTTAAAAATTAATTTAGAGATTTACTTATTAAATGCAGAACTAAAAAGCCATAAATTATATAGTGGGGAAAAATTTTACGTCATTATGTGTTCGAAAAAGTCACTAATTCAAAAAAAGTCACTATCATCAAATGCCTTGAATTGAATTCTTAAAAGTAATTAAAAAAGTATATATTAAGTATATTTTCACATTTTAAAAAGTTTCATGTCATCGAGTTAGCTTTTTAAAATTTATTTTCCAAAGTATTTTTCTAATAATTTTTCTTAAATAAAATATAATACATTCAAATAGGAAATAGATAATAATTTTTTTTCACACAAATAAATGCAATTATCATTTTTCTTAGAAACATATAGGATTCCAAACAGTTCGTTAGATACAACTATATTCCGATTCATACTGTATTTTGTAAAGCGATTTCTCTTTTACATGGTTTTTGATAGATGGAATTTCAAAAAACACAAAAAATTTCGATTAATTCCATTTACTTGGTAGCATTGGAGCTCATATTTCGAGTCGTTTTTAATTCCATCGAATCTGAGGTTCATTTATTTCAAACTAAAAATGGAGAATCTCCTTTTTGTAAGTATAATCAAACTTTATGTTCACGTAAATTTTTAGCAGCAAAAAGGAGTTTTTTCCTTCGGAATTTCTTAAAACTTCAAATTTTTCTTTTTAGTAATAAACAATTGTAGTCTTTGAAGCACATTTTTATAATATTATTATACTTTTATAAAAGTTTTCCATGCCAAACGAAACCTAAAAATAAATTTAAAGAAAAGTCACCTTTTTAGAAACCAAAAGTAACATTTTATATAGATCATCGAATGTAACGAATAAAAAGTAATTAAATTTATTTCATGAATAAAGCCGCAGTAAAGACAACAAGAAAAATGAAGACTCGATTAGAAAAAGCGTCGTAGCTGGATCTTTTATCTAGTATGAGCACAGCTTTATTCAATGAAAAATAAGGAACAAACATTAATGCAGTGCTTCTCAAACTTTCAATATTTGAGCATCAATATTCAATCATAATTTTCAGCCCCCCTGACCCCCATAGCAATAACAATGTATTGAATTTAATAATACTGTAGCTTTGACGCTAAATCTAAAATACGACTTTAACCTCTTAAGTGCCACCGGCGTATATAAACGTTTCGCTCAGCCGAAGCGTTAATTGTCCCGGACGAATATATGCATCTTTCTGAAGTACGGTTTTTTCTATGCACTGTTATCCATAAAATTATCCCGAAGGTCTTGGAAGACAATAAAAGGACATTGACAGTGCTTGCGGTGGATTTACTTATTTCAGAGGATTTGCTTGTATCATCACATACGTGTGCCTACGAGGAAAACGATGGCACTGGGGAGCGAATCACGTAACTTTTAACCGACATTGCACAGGAGTTATTATAAACCGTACAAATTATGAATATAAGTCTTAATTTTTGTATATAATTTTATACAGGACAAGCCCATGGGGGGTCACTGGTAATTATTAAACTTATTCTTTTCTTGGCATTGTGAATTAATTATAAAATACATTGTGCAGTACTGATACATTGAAAAGTATATTATATCAGTGTAAAAGCGTATTTTATTTTTTACTATGTCAGAATGTATTTTGTTTCTTTACTTTCAGTAAACTAATAATTTTTAAAAAATAATCTTTTGTTTTTGTCTTTTCAATATGCTCGCGTCCGCTTTGTGAACTTATTGGGCCCCCTGAGGGGGTCGTGCCCCACAGTTTGAGAAATAGTGAATTAATGATATGGATAGATGACAACTCTGAAAAGTAGATTCCAACAGATACCGATGAAGCTATAAATTAGTTTGATTTTACATTGAAGTAAATAACTGAAATAAGAAAATTTTTTTGGATTATTTTCGATTTACAGCGTTTTACGTGTAAAAATCTAAGACTTTGAAATGTATGGTTTCCCAAGGAAATAATCATCTTCAATTTAAATCGCGGGAGGAGAGTATAGGTATATATTTATTATACCCCAATAAACTATGTTTATTAACATTATATTAGAATAAATAATTTACATGATAAATTTCAAAATTGCTGTAGATAATATAAGCGGCAACATTTGAACTTTGGTGAATATTCTTCTATATTATTAAAAAAGATACTTTCTCATCATAATGTTTAAGATTACTTGCTATTATGTTGTGTGCTGTGGTTTGTTTCTTTTGTGAAAAAACAAAGTTATTTTCATTTAAAGAAACTCGTCCATTCAAATGGTTGAAAATAAACTCAAATGAAGTTAATTAAGTAATTTAATATATGGGAAATATATAAATTTGAATTGCAAGCTAATTAAAATTTTCAGATGAAAATTTCTGTAGTACATTTAGAAGAGGATAATTGATTTTTTTCAAAATTCTCCTTAAATAAAACACAAATAACTTCAGCTCTTTTATCAAAAATAATTCGGAAATGAAGTGAAATTACTTTGCTTTTAAGTTTGTTAAATTATTTTTCTTTATACTGTTCTTTAATACATAATAAATTGTATGCAAAATAATTTAAATAAAAATGTAAAGTTATAAAAAAATGTAAAACACAATTCATTTCTAACTTCAATATTCTTATTTTCAATTGGTTTGAAAATAGTCGAAAAGAAATGAATAAATGAATTACTTAAAAAAGTTTATAAGAATAAATTCTGAAGTTAAACTTGCAATAATTAACACTTATTACAATCTTATAAAGTTGAAACAGATTCAATGATTAGAAGTTTTATTTCGTACACATATTTTGTATTACGAAAAAATATCAGAATGTACTGAATAAAAAAAAGAAATTGCTACTTTAGAAAGGTGTCGAGATGGGCATAGGTTTCAGTTTAAAATTCTTAACATAAAAACAATCTGCACTGCCGTAGTTGTGCAATAACTCTTCTTACGAAGTATTGTCATGGGAGAATACTGTTTTAGCTCAAACCTTTATTTATCCCCAACTTGACGAATTATTGTCATCATATTCGTTAAAAGTCCGATAAAGAAAGAGAATTGTGAGCGTTATTTGATAGCTTTATTTTCTTCGTCACCAAAGATGTCAACTAAATTAGGATTTGATCGTTTTTACTATAATGTTGCAATACTGATCAGTTCTTAGTGTTAAGTAATGAAAATCTAAGGTACCAAGAATGTTAGAAGGTATTATCATCATTAAATATAAACAGGAGTCAATACACAAAAAATGAGAGAAAAAACTCTCTGTATAAACTATGTAAGACAAATCCGTTTTATTCCCCAGGTCTTCAAAGAAATAGTGAGACTAAGGCTCAAAATCGAATAAACACTTTACAATTTACAAATATAGAAATTCAAAATGTGGTAAAGGAAACTGAATTTTTTTTAAAGATTTAAACTTGATGGAAAATATTGAATTTGCTTAGAGTTCAAAATTTTTCTTCTTCAAATGTTTTTATTAAAAAAAATCGTGTTTTGTTGAAATCGTGTCACTGTAATTCGTGATGTTAGCGAGTTTGAAACGTTTAAGATGGAAAAAAGAAGAAATCTCTCAAACTCTTTAGTTAATTTCATTTCAATGGTACAAATAGAGGCGTGAAAATTCACAAGATATTTTGGTTTTAAAAATGGTGATAAAATAAAACTAAATTTTTTTTTGTTTCAATTAATCCCGATTCCTTTTTTAAATCAATTTTATCAGCAGTAATAGGATACAGTCACACATGGTTATCAAAACATGGAAGTAATCGATTGAAAATATTTAATTTATTTTCAAAGTTTTGAAATTAAGAGTTTCTGCTAGTAAATGATAACAACATGTGCGGCAATACCAGAAAAAATAGCATTTTAGGAAAACTTAACATTAAGAGCACATGGTACAATTTACGCAAAAATTTTTAATTTAAGAATTTTTAAATTTTTTTGGTGTTTTCTTATGTAATATGTAAAACAGATTTTGTTCTTAAAATTTAATAAAACGCTAGCCATTTTTTTTTTTTTAAATTTTAAAGAAAAATTTGTGAGTTGATTTTTAAAATGCTACTCCTCCTACAAAAATTCAAGTAACGCAAGAAATGTATGTGTGTGATTTACAAGTACGTCAAACTACGTATACCAAAAGTTGGTATGAGTTTTGTTATAACATGATTGGTATTTGTACAATATTTCTTTTATGAATGTTTATTGAAAATTCCTTAAAAAATGTATAAATTCTGAGTTCATTATTTTTAAAAAATTAAGTATGCTTTGATTCAAAAATACATACCAACTTTTGTTACATGTACTATTAGCAACACATAAAAAAAATTCAAAGCATTAGGCACAATAGAAAAAAACCCTTAGCATTTTAAATGAAGATAAACTAGTTATTTTATCTTTCTGAGATAAGAAAGCTCAAAGTTTTGATTTGCCACAGGGATGTAAATAAAAACGAACGTAAAAGCTATCATAATTCTGCGTTTTTTAAGTTTAGAGCTTTCAAATTTTGTGAGGTTATAGAGAGAGAAAGGTATATTGTGACGGGCTCACGCGTCCTTTCTGTAACATAACCTCTGGATTCTTTGACGGCCAAGATTAATGGCAACTCTTTTCCAACCAAAATCCAAGAAGCGAAATGCGATTATGAAATGCAAATAAGATAGCTTTTAAAAGAACAGAAGTTTCAGTAAGCAGTATGGCAATTTAGGGAAAGTTATGTTTGGAAGAGATACGAGCGTGAATTGACGGCCTATCGTAAAGTTACTAAGATATCGAGCCATTGTTACAAGGTGCATACCATTGCACGCGCGCCCAGGTGTTTCCATACCGTGATAGAATCCTAGTTTGGATTAAGGTAGGACTGATTATTTGATATTAGGACTTGTAATATTATCAGAATTGAGAGTAGGCGGATAATATAATTATTTAGATAAAGTGGTCTAAATTACGCAATTCGGTTTAACTGTCGCTGTGTGTTTGGTTCATTAGATTCTCACTTATATAAATTTATCTGATTTATTAGAAATTTAAGTTATATTCTTCATAAAGTCATATTAAGAATTTTAAAATGTCTATTCATTTTGAGAATCCCACACCTCTAATTCAAGCTGACAATCAAAGATACGGTCACCAAAGAGCGACCATATCACAATATAAAGAAAAGTTTAGGCTAAAAAAATTAGATTTGACTTTTTGACCGATTTTTGTCAATTGAATTGTACTGTGTCCAATTTTAAGCATTTATTCCGATAACGTTATTTTTACTGGAATGAATTACTAATTTTAAAACTTAAGTATTTATAAATCAGGCACAATTTTAGAATTAGAAAATATAACTTTTTGACGTTATTTAGTTACCGGAATTATGTATACTTACACAAGAACGAACACTAGCTTTATTACACGCAGACGTTTATTGGTTTTATGTACTTTTTCCAACAATAAATGGATGTATCCATAGAATTAATCGTGTTTTCCCAAATATAGATATTTTTAGAAAATATCGTAAAAAAGGCCATTAACCAAGATTTTGGACAAGAAAAAGAGATGAAGAATAGTCATAAGTCCAGAACGTATATTGGTGACACAAAGATAAATCCTTCTTGGCAATAAAAACCTTACGATGAAACCAGGTGTGTCAAAGAACAGATAAGATGATGAAAGAGGAAAAAATAGACGTAAAAAGTGAAAGAACATGGATCGTTAGAAAGTCTTGAAATTATACTGGAAAACATAAAAACTCTTTAGCAAGTATTTATAAAATTATGATGGAAATACTTCAATTTGAAAAATTTGTATTAAAATACGTTTGAACATGGCAAAGTTTTAATTCTTACTAAGAAATAACCGCGATATAATCTGGATAAAACTTATTTTGTATATTACTTCATCTTTATGTACATAATGTGGTAAGTTACGCTATATTAATGGGGATTTATTTGTTTTCAGGAAAGCGTTTATTGAAGTAACCTACATGATGGAGAGGGTAAGAGAATCATAATATTATTAAGTTTCTTTATTTTAAGAGCAACATCGCCTTTCAAATTTTCTTGAAAATGTGATGGCTTTGGAAATAATAGACCAACTGCAAATCAACCCCAGTAAATTTAGTAAATAAAGCTGTTAAATAGGTAAATCTTGTTTTAAACTTGATTAAATTTTCTTTTAAAATTAAAGTCATGATCTGGTTTCGGCTATCGTAGACCCCATTTACACCTCAAAGACCCCAAAATTAATTTTTCGCTAATGTGAACCTCTAGTAGGTCATCGTAGACCCCTGGGAGTCCACATAGACCACTTTGGGAATCACTGGTATAGAGAAAAGATGTTAGAACTCTGCGTGAGGCCCAGTTTGCACCCAGTTCATTTTTACGGCTGAAAATTTTTACCCACATATGACATAGCTGGTCACAGGTTTCGGGCGTTCTGAAGATGAACGGGATAATAAGATTTCCAGATCCGAATTGCATAAAATAGGTATGAGATGTACTTGGCAGAGAGCACTTGCAACTCACCAGCCCCCTCCCAGATAACTCCCGGGTCTAAAATGTATCGCAGTGAAAGATTGGGATTTATTATCCCAATGCACATGCCGTAAACACCTTCGTAAACAATTCAAGAATTCGTTGGGAAAGTTACTTTGCTGTCAAGGAAGATTATCCCCATATTGAACTTTCACTAGTGCCACCTTACTACATCCTTTTTAAACTATAATGCTTCCTTGAAAACAATATTGAGTGAGTACCATTAATTTTTACGATCAGCTTTTAGGTATACATTTAGTTCAGTAGTCTTAGGTTGTCTCAGAAGTTTTTGTGTGTGGAAAACTACCGAAAATGGGTTTGTTCCTTAATATACTTAGCACTTATACTTAACAGTATACTTAGAAAATCCGTATATTAAGAGGAGTAGGAAACCTCTATATACCGACAATTTTTAAATTTTTTTTCATGTTCCTTTCAAAATCTGTTACATGAAAATGTTTTTTTTTTATAAAATTTAAAAAGTAACCTTCATTATAAAAAGGGTTTTTTAGCTTTTTAATTTTTTTTAAAATTTATAAAATATTTTGTCAAACATAGGGAAAAACCTTTTTTCAATAAAAAATTTTAAAAATTTTTTAAATTTTTTTAAAAAGTTATTTTAGTATATATTAGCCATCATTATAAATTATTAAAAATTTCATACCTGTAAAAATTTTTTTCCCCCAAAAAATAATACGAACATAAAAAATTTACGTTTTGAGAAAATGAACTTTAGTGTTTAATTATTTTTTATTAAAATATACCCCTCCTCATACCCAAATGACCTTTTTTTTTAAAATCCACCATCCTCTTTCCTTTTGCTTTTTCTTCCTAATTTCCCTTTTGTTTTTGTAGACAGAAGTATTTAGCCTTTTAAAGCCTGTTTTCGTGGGCCCATTGCCCTGTACAGTGTATTTCCGGCTCAGTTTTAATTTTTCTTAAAATTTCTGGTTTTTATACATTTCCCAAAATTAAATGATGAAATTGCACATATATCCCCAAAAAATACTTCTTTTTTACAAATATTTTTTTCGGTACACGAGAGCCCATTACGTTGTTTAATTTCATTTTTTTTGTAATTAAAACTTTTTAGCAATTCTGATTAAATGTTTTGATTTTCATCATTCAATCAACTTTTAAGCAAAAGCAAAATACTTTGTTTACATTTTTCGTTATTTAAATGGGGATGGTCCAGTTACAATGATTATTTGAAAATAGGTTTTAAGGGCCTCTAATTATCCTAGAAGTTAAAGTAAGGTATTTTTTTGAAAGGTTAAAATCTATACAAATTGAGGATGCAAAATTAAAATTTTAAGGATAAAAAGTTTTTTTCCCAAAACCCCTTAAAAAAGCAAAACACACAACCAGTATTTCACAGTAAGAGTAGCTAACGCATTCATACCCAAACAAGTGCCTCTAACAATAAACCATACATTTACAGTAACTGCCAAAGCGCAATCCAATTGAGGGAAAAGGGTGAAAAAGCAAAAAAAAGGGTCTTCTGAACAAATACGTTAAGAGACGATGAAGGACAAAAATATTTATACAAAAAAAAATCTTTGTACATATTTACAAAGACACATCCTTGAAATATTCAGTTCTTCCATATATATTATTAATTTATACAAAAAAGGCCTATAATAATTGCATAAAGGATAAGATCATATGTATGTTTTATCAATGAAGAGGGAGAAGTAAGTATAAAAGACAGACCATCAAAAGAAAAAAAGGACCAAAAAAAGCAGGGGGGAAGAAGCAAAAATCAAAAAATGAAAAATAACGGGACTGATTACTAATATATTGAGCATTGTAAGAAAATTGATTAATTTTAAACGTGTAAACGCAAGCTGTTAATAAAGGTTTACATTCCATTTCTTCTTGATATGCTGTTGATTATTTTTATTGAAAATCTTTTGTGGTCAAGATATCGCATAATGATGTCTAAATGTGATTACGCAAGGAAGGTCAGAAATCCGAGTTCGAATTAAAATGAGTTTGAGTTCAAATTAAAATTGTCCTGGTCTTTCTCGAATACTTTTTAACTACAGCTTGGAATCATGAAAACTGATGCTACAAGCAAGTGTGTTGCTTTTAAAGCGAAATGAAATTCAGACAACCAACTTTTAGAAACCGGATGTAAATATTTTTTAATTTAAGGAACGTAAAGAAAAAGAAAAGTTACATTTCTAACTTGTAGTTTTTATGACTGTGGTATAAATATAAATATAAATATATATAAACCATTTAAGTATAAATGAACATGCTGTATCGCTTTAGAAAATATAAATCACCGTTATTGCTCTTTTAAAGTGTCATTAAACTTATAAAAATTATGGAAATAACCGCTGTTTTAAAATATCTTTCAAACTGAAAAAAGTAAATATTTTACAATAGCTGTAAATTTTTGTTAAATGTTTTTTTTTTTCTTTTTGAATTTTGTCAACTTTCCCTTTTGAATTCATAACTTTAGATTTCTAATAAATATTTAAAATTAAGATTATCAAATTGATTTTAATGCAATAAAGACATTACGGAAAATATGTAAAATCGCGAAAGTTTTTGTCTACTTACACTTGCCTTCAACTTTCAATAAGTGTTTTGTGTATTTGAACAAAACTATAACTTCCATAGGGCATCAGCCAATTGAGGGCCAAGGCCTACAGTGCCCATCTCAGTTTTCATGACCATGAGCACTGAGATTCTTGAGCAGATATCCCAATCAGGTGGTCAGTCTGACGCGAAACTCCCAGTGTTTAGTTTCCAAGCAAGCTTGGTACTCATTTATCGATCAACTGAAGGACTAATGAAAAGTTCAGTCGGCCTTACCCGGCTTGGTTTTTTTTATATATTCATAAAAAAATGTAAAGCTTATTCACTAGCTACTGAAATTTTAAATAGATATTACAACTTTTTGAAAATAGAAATGAAAAAGGAAGGAGACAGAAATCTAGTTTAGTTTATATGGTTCTTTTGAAAGCATTTTTATTAGGTTCTGATGGATACATTAATATATATTTGAGAATATAAAAAGAAAATTATTTCGCACTCTCACAATAGGAAGTAGCTAAACACAGAAAGTTAATTGTAGTCACTAAGTGTATGTTTATGATTTTAAAATGGCTGGTAAAATATTTAACCTTTTAGATTTGATGCCATCTTTATCTGTTTACAATAAATCCAGGATTACTTTTACAACAAATTACTTTAATTCTGTCTATTGGCTTAAAAACATTGTTTTCTTTTTTTAAACAAATTTTAGAGAGATCAGTTGTCTCTAATAATCACAGTTTTTAAATAAAACGCAATATAGTTATGGCGATATACAGTGCCGATTTAAGCTAATTTCGGGCCCTGGGCGCAGAAGATCTTACGGTCCCCCTTCACACTGGTGGATCGTTATATATGACCAGAAAACCTGGTTCAGTCCTACTAATCCGGGCCCTTTCGGGCTCTTCTGGCGCCCGCCCTAAGCGCCCATAAAATAAACTGGCTATATACTCTGTTTGCTAGATTATTTAAGATTTTTCCGCGAATATGTTTACGTTTTTAACAACATCATAATTCTAGTAAATATGTCAAGGAAAACAATGCACAAAACTGAAATTTTCAAATAAAGTCTTTTGTTATAGTGAGACTGAAATCCCTATATACTAAACTGAAACTCAACAACAAAGTATAGTATGATGTAGTTTATCATGTGTGTACTAAGAATAGCATTTACTTAACATGTAAATGTTATAAGGGGACAAAAAAAAAAAAAAATATACAACCAGTTTTTACGTTATTTGTATTTTCCCTAGCCGATCAAATTTTAAGAAATTATTGCTTGAGGCAGCGTTTTTCTCAAACTGTGGGGCGTACCTCCCTAGTGGTGTGTGATAATTCTACATGGGGGAGGGGCATATCGAAAAATTGAAAATAAAAGATTATTTAAAAAAAATTGTTAATTTACTAAAAGGAAGTAAAACAAAATACTTTCTGAGCAAAAATACTTATCTTTTCTTATAAATGTAACTTAAAATATGTTTCTTAAAAGTAGCTTATATACAAAATTTAATGCCTATATTGATAATTTGTCCGGTTTATAATTAAGGTTGTACTTTTACTCCCTCCTCTCTCTCTCTCAACTTTAACTTCCAAGTACATACTTTAACTTTCAATATATTATTATTGTATGGAGGGGGATGAAAATTATATTTGAAAATCGGGTCGCAAATATTGAAAGTTTGAGAAGCACTAATTTGAGGAAATCAGTACATTTTTACAAGTAACTATTGCGGAAAGTAATATTATGTTGAGAGAAGTGTAAGCATCTGGAAGAGAAGAAACTTTAATTACAACTGAAGTTTTTTCCACATAGTCATATTTTTTAGTTATTTGCCGGATGATTAATTAGTATATTATTTAGCTTCGGGAGTACGTTTGAGTATTTATAATTTACGTAGTTGCTTCAGTGAAGAGAGTGAATTCATAGCTTTTGAACAAAATAATAGAAACTCCTACAGAATTCAGAGTAGTAAATGAAAACAAAACACAAGTCATTACGAAGAGAAGTTCTAGGATTGTCCGCGTGCAAATATAGAATACAGATAGAATCCCGCCACCCCACCCAGTATGGTGGTTTTGACTCTCGGTTTGTAATCGAGTGGGCTCGGGTTGGAATCCCGAATAAGGCATGGATATATCTTCGGGAAAAGAATTCGGACTTTCGCCTGAAATGGATATCCCATCTCGAATGGAAAGCAGCGCACCCCTTCTGTTCTATGCTAGGCTCATCGTTTGTATAATAAAAAAGTCTATTTTCTTCTGTGTTTGTATTGAATGTTTGCGTTCATCTATCTCTCGTCTCTCATATGTATCCCAGGTTAAAACATACGACAACAATAAATAAAATCCTCTTTGGTTGAACCGATAAAATTAATCAAATAAATAGCGTGGTTTTAATTTTATTAAAAAAAAGGAACGAAGGGAAAAACATAAAGGAAATATTGATTTATTCTAGAATACATTGTCTTTTTTTGGTGGATGTTTATTTTTAAATATTTCATCTTACTGTGTTTTGTTAAAAAAAATCTGTGATACAGTAGATTTGCGTTAAAAGTCTTAGATTTTTTCTCTATTCATGCTCATAAAATGATCTAACTATATTTTACATAATTCGATTTAACCTGTCAATCATTTATCCTCTTGTGGATAATGTCCTGAAGTAATTAAATAAGACAACGCTTATCGTATATGGTACGTTTTAAAAAGCGGTATTATAACATGTTTACGGAGGAAACACGACAAGCAGTTATGACAAATGCAATAAATTAAATTTGAAAATATCTGTGAATGATTTACTTATCTTTATGAGTGAAATCAAATTAATCATTCTATATCAGGGGTCGGTAACCTATGGCACGCGTGCCACATGTGGCACGCGGTACAATTCTCACTGGCACTTTGTACTACTCTACAAATTCGTCAATTTTTGAGTGAATAGAAATTGATAAATTTGTAATGGAGCCATTTTGACAAACATCTTCAGGATTATGGACATTTACGAAATTATGAAAAAATCAGAAATATAACTAAAGATAAATTTATAGAGCTTTTTAGTAAATTATTGATTGTCATTGCTAGAGAGATTTAATTGTTTGGATAGAGAAAATTTCATTTACTTTTATTTCCGCTTTTAGTTCTACATATGCAAATAAAAAAAATTCTTTCCTCAAATAAAATATATTTCGGATTCGCAAAGAAATAGTTTAACAACTGAATGCTCAGAATCGCGTGTCAAATTGAAAGTCACTAATTATATCCTTGATTTGGCGATATGATAGTAGAGCGGTGCAAGTACTAGGTTCACATTAAAATTTGTGTATTTATCTTTTTATTTAACTATAATGAAGAGAAATATTTATATTTTGTGTTTTCTATTTTTCTTAATTTAATAAATATGCTTAAAAATACATTATACATATACATTTTAAGTTTTTTTTATTTTTGTTGAAGAAATGGTAATATATTTTATGCCGTTTATTTTTATGTTATGAAATATCTTTAAATGATGAAAAATTAATATAAAATAAAACAGTAAATCTATGTTATTGACCTCTATTCTCTAAGTCCTCAGGCATTATCAGGGGGGAATTGAATTCTTTAAGCAATGTTCTACTATGTGGCCCGCTGAATCATACTGGTAGATCGATGCGATGCCACAGCTAAAAGGTTGTCAACCCCTGTTTTATATAATTGTCTAGTTTTGAAACTATAAACATTTTGTATTCATCGGTTTATTTGATTGTACATCTAATTACCAAGTCTTTAGATGATATTAAATTTGCAGAATAGAGCAAGTTTCGCAATAGATAATTCACTTCTAATAAGCAAAGTTCTTTAATTCAATATCAAGAAACAGGTATATAAACAGATAAGAGTTTAAAGAGAAATTTCCATCACTATGTATTTGCCTTTCTAATGTCTGTTGACCATTTAACAATTAGATCAAGATAAAGTGTTGGAAAGTTTTCTTGATATCAAGAAAATGCTTCAAATTGTCTTTTGTTTCTAATCTCTGATTTATTTTATTCTTTAGAAAAGCAAGACATATTTCACCAGCGGGACTAGTGTTATTGATATCCATTGAGATAAACATTTTATGATCTTGTTTTCCCAAAAGAACATTGAACATTATGGCCATTAAAAATCAATATTTTCAAACAATCCGCTTCAAGTAAGAACTATACTAACAAAAACTAAACCTCTATTTATCGCAGTTTTCTTACTGTTTTAAGTTTCAATGTAAGTAAAGGTTTGAGCAGAACTTTGTTCCGAAAATAGATCTGTATTATAGCATTATTTTAAATAGCTATTAAATTAAAATAAGAATATCGCAAGGGAGAATTTTTAAATTTCCCTAAATTTAGTATTTAGGGTTTAAATTTCTGGCAAAACCCGACCCCTTTTAGATGGGGAAGTATAGTTTTTCCCTTTTTAATAAATCATAGTTTAACCGATTTCGCAGTTGAAACAGTGTCAATTTCTATCGTGTATTTGTGTATATGTATGTTACCGTTAAAGTGTATAATTCAGTTATTTCATAGAATAACTATATATATAGGTATTTCATGTGAAATGACTAGACAAGTCAAAGTATATAATAGATGAAATATTTCCTACTTTACCTAGTTATTTTATGAAATAGCTAATGATGAACTGTTAAAGTGAAAAATAAACAATTTCAAAGTTGTTTTATAATTATTTTTGATGTGTAACATCTGACCTGTCCCCCTTCATAGTTTCTTTACTAATGATAACCTGCTCGGTGCAGGGGAAAACTTACACACTAAAGTATCATTTCCCCATGTTGATCCTATGAGGCCACGTTTTTGATAGTGTGGGGGTAAATTAAGATTCAGATCCCAAAACCCTGACACACGACCCCCAGGGTGTATCCCCACTCCTGGGCAGCTTTTTTGGTAATAGATCGACACCCGAGTGTCTCCAAACCATCTTGGGCCTGGCCTTTTACTTCCAAACCCAATTTTTTTGTTTATAGGTCATTTTTTTTCTGTTTTATTTAATCGTTTAAAACAATTTTAAATTTTTTTAACTTATCTGAATTGGCAATATCTTGGTTTGTATTTGAGTCTCGACTCTGAGATTTGAACCACAGATTACATTCGTCAAGACCTACATATCTAGCCACTCAGCCCTCGTTTAGTAGACCTAGGAAGTGCTGTAGCACTAAAATTCCCATTTAATCCTATGGTGCCACTTTTTTGATGGTATGGGGTTGATATTTGGGGGATGTACTAAATTAATGTTTAGATCCCGAAATCCTGGGACGTGACCTCCCAGGTGTATCTTTCCTCTACAGGGCTATTTCCTTTATATATCGAATCCTAAGCCACCTTGGTCATCCTTACCTGCTTGATTCCACAGATATCCCTACGAGCTTTCTGCATACATAATTTCTCTCTCTCATTACAGTAACCCTATTTCCGCTCCCCCATTTCAATCTCTCCGTGGTTTTTTTGAATCTCTGTTTTGAAACTCGAACCATAGGCCGTATTTCCTACTTTAACGACCAAGTAATCGCTATTCTATGGAATACCTAGTTATAGCGTAGAATTCAATAATATTATATACTTTAATTGACTTGTGTGTGTCTAGTTATTTCATGAAATATCTAGTTATTCTATGAAATTACGGATTTCACACTTTAACGGTAACTTATATGTAGTTTCCAATCTCTTACTATGTTTTCTTCAGTTGAATGATGGGTATATTGTTCATACTTGATCATCTAGCATTTAATAAAAAAATTTCAAAAGGAACTACAGTTTTAAAGAAAGGATCCACAAGAAGGCAACTCTTTTTGGGGGATCCATCGAGTCTTTGTCTAAAGATATTTTTTTCCTGTGGCTTTTTTCTCAACCTCAAAAACCTTCTCAAGAATCAACTTTGGGCGTGGTAAGAAGTCGAATTGCCCCCCTTTTCATCTGTCACAATCGTATCAGGTGAAAAGGTTTTTTTAAAAATACTTTACAAAGACTTTTTAAAAGAATGTTTTTAAATTTTTTTTTTCAAATTAATTTTTGAAAAGCCCGGTTTTTTTTGATTATAAGAAAAGAAAACCTTACAGAAGCTATTGTAGCTAAACCCACTTAAAGTACAATTCAGTTAGGATTATTTTCATATGGATATGATACTCCGTTTATTTATATACCGAAAAACCCGGCGTAAAACCCGGCACCTATACTTTCAAGCTTATTTTTTAATTTTCAGGTATATTCGCCGTATAACCGCACCTTTTTTAAAAAATTTTTTGTTACGTGTGCAATTTTCTTATTTTTTGAAGTCTTATTTTGGATGAATCATTCCAGACTCTCTTTTAAAAAAATAGTATACTTCTAAATTATAAAACCCCTAAGCACAAAAGGGGAGGGGGGCTGAATCAACCCATGGTTGGTTTTTTCCCACGCTTTTCTAAAAATTTTCCTTTTTTCCCGTTTCATGTGATGTACGGGGGTCGATTAATTTTTAAAAAAATTAGAACAACCTGAGACTTATTACCCTCTCCTGTATTTTTTCAATACTATGAATAATAATAGTGAATTCACTTCAAACATGAGCGTAAATATGGGCCCTGGTAAACGAACAAAACACAATGCCGGTTTCAAGATCTAAGTGATTCAATTTGAAAAAAGGAAATCGTGCTGCAGCAAGGATATTTGATATTGTGGCGAAAGTTTCAAAAGGGGAGGGGGAAAAAAATGAAATGACAATAATTAACTTCAACGAAAAATGGCAGAAAACCCCAAAAATGGCCTATTCTAGAAGAAAGTGTTGCAAACGGGGTTTCCCTGAAAATCGCCTGAATGGATTAATTGTCAAAAAACGTGCCGTTTATTCGCCTTAAAAGGTCGAAAAAAAATGCCAAACTAACAATGAAAGTTCATAAGGTATGTTATTTCTTTTAAATAAACAGTATTTCGAAAAAATTAAATTTTAAAAATTTTTTTAAAGCTCTCATTTTTATACTCGGCGTATAAACCGCACTAAATTTCGATCTTTTTTTTGTGTTGTGCGCTTTATACCCGGGGTTTTTAAATAGGAATTATAATCAGCTCTGATTCTATTCATTATAAAGTAAAAAAGATTTTTGTAAATGTATTTTATATTTAATAATACAGTTATCTCATAGTATAGTCCGTTATTATATTCTTCTACCATTTTGTACTTCACTCCATATTTGAGGTGAAGGAGGTAATGAGAATGTTTCATATACACTAGTGTGCAAAACTGAAGGTAAAATCATTTTTTCGAGTATTTTTCAAAAGCAATCGAACTGATTCAAGCGAAATTTGATACGAAAAATACTTTTATTACTAAAAAGAGGATAATAAAAAATTACTGGTACTCAATCATGATCATGATTTGTGTTCATGAAAGCATTATAGTAAAAAATGATGCATCAAGATGGTCTTTGTGGAGGGCTTAATATAGGGTATGATTACCTTCCTCCTGGTAAGCAATGCAGCTCTCGCAACGAATTCTGATGTTTTTTACGAGGCTGTTTATGAGGTCATGAGACAATAAATTCCACTTTCCGCTTTGGCACTTAGCTCCAGGAGGCTCTGGGAGGGGCTGGGGAGATGTACAATTGCTTTTTGTCAAGATAATGTCAGAACCGCTGTGTAGGATTCAGGTCTGGATATCTGGCTGGTACTTTCATCCTCTGAATATTCTCAGTCTCGAAATATTCATCGACCTACCCATTTCTATGTGGATGAGCATTATCTCCATAAAAATGAAGTGGTTGCAACAATGTGTTTAAAAGTTTAGCATAATGAGATGATGAAAAAGTATTATACTCATTATTACATTGTGAATTACCAACATCACAGTTGTTTCAACAGGTAAAGGATCTGTCGAAGTCACAAGTCCGCTATCAAAACAAAAAATTGTCTATAGCTAGGCTAAATTCAATATTGGCCCATCTTTATATGTACAGGCCCCTTTTATATAAATTGTATTAATTGTACTAACATACGAATTTTAAAAAAATTTTTTAAAAAATTATCTGCTTCGTTGGCTTTAAACCCTTTTAAAATAAAAACCTTTATAAAGTTCTGTTAGCCAAAATTTAATCTGGACTATATATATTTTTTCCAATTAAGTCTTTCTGATTATCATAATTTTAAGGTTTAGAAATAGATAGGATTTTACGTACTTTATTTTAAAAAACTTGGAAATTTTCTTTTTCAAAAAATTTTTTTAATTTTTTTTTTCTCCCCGGAAACACAAAACCTCGGCACTTTTAAAACCTGCTTGGGGAAAAGAATGTAATTTAAAATTTTTGGGTTTAAATTTTAAAATACAAATATTAAGGGAAAAATTTAAAAGGAAAAAAGGGGATTAATTATAAACGTTTTAAAAATTGGGAAATTAAAAAATTTTAAAATTTGTAATTTAAAAAAACCTAAAGTAGTATATAATATTTTAAATAAAAAAACCTTTTAAATTAAAATTATTTTTGTTTTTACAGAATAAATACTTTTTAATAACTTTTTTGTTTTTTGAGGAAGAGAGTATCATATATAATTTTAAGGGAAAATAATTCTATTAAATTGGAATATGTACAAAACCTCCTTGTTTGGACCCTCATAATTCTAATACTTTAAACAGAATGCTTACAAAAGTCTCACATCACTTCAATTTAATTAGAGAACAGTGATAGCAACTGTATTAAGTGTTGCGTCTCTAGATATATATTTAAGTGGCTATGTGCTATGGTGGATTAGTTCCAGCAATATCTGGCATCAAATATAGTTAATTTTTTTTATTTAGAAAACCATAAGATATGCTGAAAAAAGTTTAACAAAATTTAAAGCCTCCTCAATTTAGTACAAGAAACATTTTGAGTACAATAATACCTATAATGTAGCACATAAAAAACTCTTGAAGTTCATTCGCAATTACCAGCAGTTTTACTTCATAGAAAGTGTAAAAAAAATGGTGTGTGGAACGCCACGCGATAGAAGTGAAACTTCCTTGGCGACGTTGGAACATTGATTATTTACCTAATATTCCAAATTGACCGAGTACATGTCTCAATCGCCTAATTTGCATGAAAGGTATTCGTGGCGAAATGAATCTTTCTGATATCAAATCCAAAGTAGAAAGATGTCCTGGAATTTCTGGCTATACAAAACCATTATATTTTGATAAATTTGGTATACTTTTCCTATTTAAACCATGTCGGCAATTGTAGCATGCTTTAATGTGTCTTCTAAATCAATTTCCGGTAAAATATTTTGTAAAATATTTTTGTGTTCAGCAACAGACGTTCTCAAATCATCTCTAAACCATAATCTATCACAAATTGAACGCCTGTATCAATTGAACGATTATCAACGAATCGCTTTTGAAAATCTTTGTGAGTATTTTTATGGGAATCAAAGTCTTTGTAACGTAAGATAGAATTTTTTTTTGTTTTAAATGCATCATTTCCCAAAAACCCACAGACTTGTTGAGGGCTCTGTAGTTAATACAGGGTGGTTCACTATGTCCGTATTAATCTGTGCTGTCACTAGTGTCCTAGCATTATCCTTAAACTGAGCATTAAGGGTATTTTGGTTTTTTTTTCCTGCTCGATATTCCCCATGTACTCTGTAGTTTGGGGTAGCATTTAAAAAATATTTTTTAAATCCAATGTAAAAAACAATTAAAAAAATTTTCAAAAAGACGCTTTTGCTGCGAGAGCTTTTTTCTACAACGAATGTCACTGCATCTCATACAACCGTTGATAGATTTCCCGGTCTGGGGAAAAGGCCCCCAATAGAAGGTGGGAAAGTTGACAATCGGAGAAGTGAGCAATCACCCAATTTTTCCCGAATATGACGGGGGGTAGGGTGCCCCCCCGCCCCCCTTTTCCTCTAACTGCTATCCTTTTCATGGTGACGATTCGGGGGAGGGGGGACTATTTCCCTTCTCTTTTTCACTGTTACGCAAAACTGGGAAAACTTTTCCTCTCGAGCAAAAAAAATTTCATTTAAAAAAGGAACAACAATTTTTTTAGAAAAACGTTTCAAAGGGGAAAATGTTCTCCACCCAACGTCCCATCGCAATTCAAAATTTTCCTGAAAATTTTTAACATGCCCAAAAGCACTTGCCGCATCAACGACGCGTCGTTTAAAGACCTGCGGTAATGGTAGAGCAGTCGCCTACACATGCTTCTTCAAGTATACCATTGGGGGGGAAAAATCGATGGGGGGGGGTGAGACCAAAGTTATGTAGAAAATTTTCTATGCAATTACTATATCTGTTGATTTCAAACTGGAATATCTCCACGAGTTACTGTTTTATTTTTAATGTCTTGCGGGAAGTAGAGCTTTCATGGTGGAACCACACATTTCAGAATTAAAACAGGAACAAATTTTCAACAAAACCGGATATTCACTTTGTAAAAGCCCTAAGTATTGTGCTCCACTTAACGGGCTTTATTAAAACACAGCGCCAGTTATTAAAGCATTCGCTACATATCGAAATTCTACTTGGCTTTATAGAATTTTTCAGAGCCCATAATGAACTTTCTGTCGATTACACACTTCTTATAAGAATGAAAATCGGGGTATTTTCGTCTTCGCTTCATTTCCCAACGTTCCGATAAAGTTGTATGAATCATAAAGTTTTTCAACATTTCCCGCGGGGGGTTAGTCGGGTTTACGAAGTGCTTTTTTCGCAGAAATTTAAATATGGTTATTTTGAGGCAACGGTTTTTATTTTCGCTTTTCCGTTGCTTTCATCGAGTCATAGATCCAAGTCCTGATGCTGCTATACACCTGCCATGGAGAGCGACTGATGCACGCTAAATCTATCAACGTTTGAAGTCATAATGTTGACGACGTGTAGAAGTTTGGAGAATGGGGTGTCAATTTAGGTACCGTCCTCGCACTTGACCGTTTTTAAAATTACAAAGCTAAGAAATTCTAGTATTTTTTCAAAGTAAAACATAAATAAACAGTCAATGAATCAAGTGGATGTACTAGAGTGTATGTTATTCCTTCTTTAGGTTAGACTTGTCGCTTTACTTCAATTGGCTTTCTGGATTTTGTTTGATTGGTCACCCCCTCTTTTCCATTTAAAGGTTCTCTACTTTTTGGAAGGTCTTCCGAGATAGATATGGACCTCCAGGAAAACTTTCTTGATACAACCGCACTGCTTCTAATGTCTAGAGTCAACATTCACCCCCACACTAGAAATATCTCACAATATTCACTGTTTGAAAATTGCTCCTTGACCAAGCTTTAAAGAACCCCCCACGGAATTGTCTCTTTTATTATGGTGCCTACAGACTTAACACAAGCTTCACGTTCCTTACTTCTGTATAAACTACGCTGCTAATTTTGGGTAGAAAAATTGTCTTTCCTTATCTGCGTTTTTAAGTACATTTAAAAGGAAATCACTTTTAAACTGTGTATTTTTTTTTTTTCCCACTTTTCTTAGCATCATTGAACGCCAGATGTATTTTCCTAAAATGTCAAAGACGCTTTAGGGTTTTGTATTTAACTACTTCCATAATTATTCCCCATTTGAAAAAGAAAATACCTTTTTCAAAATTTTAACGATGGACTGGGCAAATCCCCCTGTAACGTATAGCCTGTACACTATATTAAGACACCACGTATTGGGCAATAACAATCGTCGTTCTCGAGTTAAGGTGAAAAAAAAGGGGGGGGGGACTTTTAATTGATATTTAGTATGTATATCCAATACATCAGAAGTTTGGAAATTACTTAATAAGATAATAGTAACGAAGTAATATTTTAAAATAGCTGAAAAGGAAACAGATCTCATTTGACATTATTACGACAGAGAATGGAACGAAAATAATCTAGCAAGTAAAAGAAGTAGAAATTTTTTTTTATCAAAAATGTCATTATTGAATGCAATGATGAAAATTTGTTTTTCATTCAAACTGTTAGCCTGTTTTAATTCGGGTTGTAACGAAATAAAAAGGAAAAATCCCCCGAAAAAAAGAAAGGAACAAAGTTTCGTAATGAAATTTTTTAAAAATTAATCCATGTATTGTTTTAAAAGTACCGTAAAATCCGGGTATAACGGCATTTTTTCAAAAGCGATTTTTAATTTTTATTATTCCCCAAAACCCCCCTTTTTAAAAAAAAATTTGAAATTTGTGTGCAATTTTTTATGTTTTGAATCATTATTTAATGGATGTCTTTCCCAGACTCTTTTTTTGAAAAAATAGTATACTTCAAAAAAATTATACAACCCTTTAAAAACCAAAGAAGGGGGGGAAAGACTGAATCAACGCCATGGTTGGTTTTTTTCCCACGTTTTTTCTAAAAACATTGTTTTTTTTTCCTCTTTCTGTGATGTACGGGGGACGATTAATTTGAAAAAAATTAGAACACCCTGAGACTTTTTCGCTGCTGTCGAGATATTCAAACTATGAAAAATTAAATACCTTCAAAACCCAAAAAGGTAAAATGGGTTTCTGGAAAATGAAGCAAAACACAGTGCCGGTTTCAAGATCTAAAGTTCAATTTGCAAAAGAAAGTTTTGTGGGGATGTTTGATATTGGCGTTTTGCGGGAGGGGGGAAAAATGAAATGACAATAATTAACATGTCAAAGAAAAATTTCTTTAAATAAAGGAGTAACGAAATGGCCCTATTCAGAAAAAGTGTTGAAGTGGATCTGAAAATCGCCCCGAATGGATTAATTTTAACAATAAACGTGTACGTTTATTCTCCTTAAAATGGTAAAAAAAAACCCTTTTTATGTTTCCCCAAATTAAAATCATAGTATGTTATTTCTTTTTAAAAAAACGTATTTCAATATATAAGTCTAAATTTGTTTTAATACTTTTTTTGAAACTCTCATTTTACTGGTATAACGCGCACCCCAAATTTCGGTCATGTTTTTTTTTTAAAAAATGGGGTTATCGCGGTTTTTCGGTAGTTACTCTGTGGGGAAAACTTTTAAAAAAAATCTGAGGGGGGATTATATGTCACTGTATTCTAACGTATCATAGGAGAAACTTTGAATATTCGGCTGCTGATTGTTGTGAAATAATCAATTTGAGCAGTGCTTCTCAAACTTTCAATATTTGCGACCCAATTTTCAGTTATAATTTTCATCACGCCCCTCTCATATAACAACGATAGATTGAATGCAGTAATAATGTACTTCGACGCTTAAGCGATAAAAAGCGACTTTAATTATAAATTAACAATCATCAAGAAATGTATTATATTTTGTATATGACAAGCCCATTGGAAGCCACTAGTAATTACTTAATTGCTTTTAAATTAATATTGATAAATTAGTTATCAAATTCTTTTTACAGTACTGATACATTTATAAATATTTCATATCAGTGTGAATATGTATTTTTGTTTTGCTTCCTTTCAGTAAATTTTGATAATTATTTTAAATCTTTTATTTTGGTCATTTCGATATGCTCCCCCAAGTAGGGTTCTCAAGGGCACCCTGGGGCGGCATTTTGAGAAACGCTGAATTAGGTCATTCTTAATTCCCTGTATTATGAGATTATCAATGCCAAGACGTGTTGAAAACGTCATTTCTGCTAAAGGAAGACATACTTTGTATATATATATAATATACAGATTTTTCGGTCTTTCTGAGGTATGTAATGATAAAAAGCTAAGGTTTGAGAAAAACCATTTTTTCCTTATTTTCCCCAACTAATTTGAACAGTATAGTATTTCAGCGCATATGTATGTCATAGACACCACCACCTACGAATGTGTGGTGGTGTGATATCTATATAACTAGTACCAACATCATTACGAAGCGGATCGTTTTGGCGTGATTGGTTGTACTCGGTTCGGAACGGAAGGTACCCAGACGAACTTCCTCCTTCAATGAATGATTTGGGGACAGTATGCGCCTTCCCCCGTGGGCTCTAGCCAAAAAAAAAGTTCATTAGAAAAAAAGGTTACACCATTGCTAAAGGCGTGTTTAACAACCAAATTGCCCTTCACTGGTATTTTTCTTTAACAGCCTTTTAATATATCTGGTCGACTATTGATTACGATTGAATATTTCTCGCCTGTTCGCAAAACGAGGGTTTTGGCGATTTAGTCTGGTTTGGGGGAGAGGGGTAGGGAACCTTATCTTCAAGGATAATTGAGAAATTTAAAGGAAGGCATGGTTGCCATACAAAAGACTTAAAATTCTTTATTAATACAATAGATATCTAAGGGTTATTTCAGCAGTTGCGGTTAGCTAGGAGTCTTATCTCCCCATTTTACTCACCTCTCAGAAAGTTTTTTTTTCTGTTATTTCACCTTTGTACTGAGTGCTATTTCTCCAAAATAGTTTGATTTTGATATGTCTTCTTCTTAATGTTGCATTTTGGATGGCCAAAAGTGTATGTTGTTGCACACAGTTCTTTTATAATAAGAGCTAACTTAGATTAAATTTGAAATATGTCGAACCTGGAATTACGTTTAATCATTGGATTACGCTTTCGTTCTAAATGAAATGTACATTCATTTCCCCATTTACATTTAACTGATTAATTTTTTCTGAAATGTGTTCTAAATTCGCGTGACGTCATAGCCACATGATAAATGCAATGAAGTGTTTCTAGCCAATCAGTTCATAAAATCATATGCCTTCATATTCACACAAGAAATGAAACTGCTTGTTTCCTGTCAATCTGCTCCTGCATTTACCTGTTGCCAACTTTTGGTTTTACATAATTTTTTTAAAAAAGCATATTGGGAACAATAACAACGCACACAAATAAACAAAATGAACTTAATTTAAAAGTATACGTATAAATACGAGATTTGTTTTTTTCAGTTTTAAAAAACTTTTTTAAGAATCTTAATATTTGAAGCCTTACCAAATTATCAAATTCAAAATTTTATCTAAATTTTTACTAGTAGAACAACAAGTGTAAGAAAAATGAAGAATAAGTTATTGTATTTATCATATGACCGTCATGAATTTTGTCTGTTCTGTCCATGAATTAGTATTATTTAAAGAGGCTTCATTATTTAATCAATATTTTATTATATGCGAATCTAAGAACAACATGGAAATACTTAAAATAATATATTATGTTTTTTTAAATTATTTGGAAAATTAAAATGCGAGTCATTTTATTGTGAATGTACCACATAGTTTAGACTACCAAGTGTTAATTAACCTCTTATGATACTTCGAAAAATATATTACATATATTTTCAGTTAAAAATCACATTTTCCTTTAATGTGTATGTATTTGGCTCTTCAAAACAGGTTTCATTTTATTTTGAATAGAAAAATAACGTAAGATGTAGGCTAATATTTAAATGATTAGGAATGAACATTTATCTGTCTCTATATGCATTAAAATTTTTCTCCATGTGTTTTATTCAAACTTTTCCTTTGAATAAGTAAAATGTTCCGGACAACATATAAACGAGTAGAATTTTAAATTACTTTTCGGATCATTTTCTGAATAATTAAACTTTAATTACTTTTTTCAAAAATATATTTTTATGCAATACTATTTTTAAATCCGTCACATTATAACTTTAATAGTTATCCCCAGACCTGCTTGGAACTTTTACGCAACTAATGTTATATGTTTAAATTTAGTGCTGGTGTTGAAAACATTTTCCTTCTTAGTATAATCCTTCTTTACTTTATGGTATAATGTTTAAAAATAATGTAGCAAAAATTCTGATAATAAGTACGATGCATTTTGTTTTGTTGAAAGTGTAATATTATTAGACATATAAAGCACAAGCCGTTGTCCACCCACTTCACTGCTTATTTTATGATGTTGTACGAATATATGCTGTTTGCCTGTTCGAAAGTATTGAAAAACATTCTTAAAGCTCCCCCCTCTTGATTTAAAAAGAACAGGAATTTCTAAAACTTTATTAGAGAATGATCTTTTACACTCCCGTAAACCACTGCCTCAAAGTGGATTTCCGCATAACCCATTTTTAGTGGATCTCTACTCAACAAAATAAACATACATGCTAAATTTAAAGTACAATCTAATAAGTGAAAAACAGATATATTTTTCATCGATAAGCTTCATAACGCAAGCACGCACGCACACTCAGTTCTTAGCACATTTTTATTCGTGAAAAGAAGCGTGCACACCAAATTTTAATTATGTGAATCTAACAATTAAAAAACAAGAATTTTGTTTATCCATAACGACTCTTCTTAAGCTTTCGCAATTCTCTTTGAAATTCGATTTTTGCAAAACCCGTTCCATGAAAACTCGACTCTATGAAAGGAACATGCCTACTAAATTTCAAGCCTTTAGTTCTAGTAGTTCAAAAGCGGGGATCATTAATTTCACAACACCTCTTAAGCCCCACACCTTGCGCACTTAGAGTCAATATTCACAAAACTCTTTGTAGCTCCCCTTATGGACAAATTTCATAAAACTCGTTATAGCCAGTGAATCTTTACTTCATAAAAACGACCTGTCTGCCAAATTTCAAGTCTACAGTTCTCACAGTTCAAAACCAAGAACATTTATGTATCATGCCCCTCATCCTTCGCAACCCTCCTTTGGGGATCGATTTTCCCAAAACTCTTTTGGTGGCGAATCTCATTCTATGGAAGGAACATTCCTGCCAAATTTCCCGTCCGTAGGTCTTATAGTTCAAAAACGGGAATTTAAAGTATAACTCCCCTTAGCCCAGTGTTTCTCAAAGTGTGGGACGCGCCCCCTGGGGGGGGGTGATAACCCTACAAGGGGGGCGCGAGCATATCAATAAGATTTTAAAATTAGTGGTAGCCAATGATGAAAATACTTTCTGACATAACAAACTGACATTTACACACTGATAAAATTTATTAGTATTACTTCATCAAACATAAAGCTTTTATTTCGATACATTCATTAGCTATCTGATCCTGTAACTAAATAAAAAAACATAACATTTTTGTTTGATTTGCTTTCTTAATCCACGATGAGATTTTTTACTGAGATTTCTTTTCAACCTAAAACTAACAGAAAAGACAAAACCCAGACCCAGGAAAAACATTCTAGGAAGATAAAAAATTCATCTGTTTGACCTTTGAACTTACTGGTATGGTTAGTTCGTTCCTTTTTTTATGTGGTTATTTTTCATTTTGGGAAGTTGTAAATAATGCGCCTATACGAAAAGAGTTATATGACATTTCGAAAAGAAAAGCACAGAAAAACACTTTGAAGATTATTTGGTAATATTTATTTTTTATGAGTATTCTGAAACATATTTAAGCATGATGATGAAAAACGTTTTGATATAATTCGCTTTTTTGAGCAACATTTTGCCGTTTTACTGATTACATATTTAACTCAGGGAGCGGTCGTGCGGGGTACAGGGATCAAACTACAAAAATTTGAACAAATATGACAGTTTTGCTTGCAGATATCATTCCTGTAACGTTCGTAGAAAAGTTTCATATTGATTTGTGTCGCTATTAAGGTCGCGTACCTTAGAAACATTTTTAATTCGGTTCTATTGGAATTTTCTCAAATTATCAATGAAAAAAGGTAAAGAAGTAGGTAAAAGTATACTTTCTCTTAATTAAATTATTCATTGGAATTCTGAAGAGTTTTTATTGTGTACAATAAAAATAATTGTAAATAAAGCTTCGGTGACTCCGTCTTATAACGCGACAATACCATTAGTATCGAGTGCGGTTAAAAACATTTGAAGTCTTCTCGTTTTAAATATTAAAATAACACAATTATTCTTTATCGGAGTTTTACATTCTTTTTCATTATTTAACAGTTATAATAAATGCTAATTTGTTAGGATTACAATTATATACATACATATATATATATATATATATATATATATATATATATATATATATATATATATATATATATATATATATATATATATATATATATATATATATATATATATATATATATAGTTCGTTTAAATCTATAATATGAGCATTCATTTAAAAAAATCATTTTACATTTTTGTATTCATTGCCGTGCTCTTGGTTTTACTCACCTTACAATTCAGCAAGTGCCGCCTGGGTGGTTTAGTTGGTTTGTCGCTAGCTATCTGCACTTAAGGTTGCGAGTTCGACCCCAGCCCATCTCAGTGGATTTTCATGATGCAGAAAATCGACAGCGGTCATGAACGGCCATGTCCTGTGATTATTCGGCATGTAAAAAATCCCTTGAAGTGCCCATTCGGCTTGGCTGCCAAAATTCTTCAATTTTGCATCGTCAGAGCTCAGGTCCCTCTGAGGAAGATCGCCTCCCTCTGAGGAGGAAACTGGTCATCAAAATTAATTGCGGCAATTGGTATCGCCTATTATACGGTGCCGCACTAAAAAGTGATACCAGCTCCTGGGGAATATGCTAGGTCTGCAAAGGTAAAAAAATACCAACATTTGCAATTACACGTTTTGTGCAAACGTCGGATAGTTTGCTCAGACTCACGCAGACGTTCGCGAGAATGCTAATTGTGACGGATATGATAGAGAGCAACATAGACTCGACTATGTTTTCTAATGATATTTAAACTTTCAGAAATGGATGATGAAAGAAATAAATCTTTAAATAAATATCATTTTGCAATCTCTTCCAATTTAAAAGTTTTAGACATGAAAAATAACGTTATAATTATCCTATTACTTAAAAGTAATTTGTTTAAAATATATATTACTTAAAAGTATAATTTGCTTAAAATATATATCACTTAAAAGTAACAAATACAAAATTTAATACTATCTAGTGAATTTGTACGGTTTATAATTAAGATCGTATATGGTAGCTTTAGCGACAAAGCGCATTATTATTTTATAAGGGGGCGCGATAAAAATTATGATTGAAAATTGGGCCGCCAGTAGTGAAAGTTTGAGATGCACTGCCTCAGCCCTAGCAACCCCATTTATAGTTCGATTTTCACAAAACCCCTTCTGTAGTGGATTTGTGCTTCATGAAAAGAACCTGTCTGCCAAATTTTAAGTCTGTAGATCTAATAGTTCAGAAATAGAATTATCTTTTATGTATATTGCTCCTTAACCCACCACTATCCCTGGGGTTTGATTTTTGCAAAACCTGTTCTTAGCGGATCTCTCCTCTATGAAAGGGACATGCCTGCCAAATTTAGGGACTGTACGTCTAATAGTTTAAAAATGGAAATAATTATCTACAACGTCCCTTAATCCCCCGCATCGCCACTTGGGGATCGATTTACGTAAAAACCATTTTGCAGTGGATATCTACTCTATATATGTTAGGAATCTGCTTACCAATCTTCCAGACTGCACGTCTAATAGTTTAAAAATGGAAATAATTATCTATAACACCGCTTAATCCCCCGCAACGCCACTTAGGGACCGATTTTCGTAAAAGCCTTTTGTAGAGGATCTCTATTCTATGAAAGAAATCTGATTACCTAATTTTAAAACTGTATGTCGAATAATTTAAAAAATGGAAATGATTATCTATAACGCCCCTTAACCTCCCGTAACACCGCTTGGGTGGTCGCGTTTTGTAAAAACCATTTTTCAGCGGATATCTACTCTATGATAGGAATCTGCTTACCAATTTTCAAGATTGGACGTCTAATAGTTTTCAAATGGGAATAATTATCTATAAATCCCTTTAATCCTCCGCAATGCCCTTTAGGGGTCTATTTTTGTAAAATCCGTTCTTAGCGGAACTCTACTTCATGAGAGGAACGTGAATATAAAACTTCAAGTCAGCAAGTCTAATGGTTCCGGAGATATTGTGATGAGTGAGTGATTCACGCTTTTCTGTTTTATATATATGTATGCCCATCATTTCCATCTCAACTTGTGAAAATCTTCCTGTCATGTCTTGAAATATTTTTGTATGTTTCAGTAGTTTTTAGACATGATCACAGCAGTAAAAATTTAATAAATCATATCAGAAATATAAAAATTATCCTGATGTATTAATGGTTTCAAAAACACCAGGAACAAATAATTCCTTACCTAATATTGCATCAAAAGAATCAAGGAGCCTTCAAAATCTACAGACAAGAACCCTAGAATATTTTTTTCTCTTGTTAATCATTGGGAACATTTGGAGAATAAACAGAAGTATTTTCTCTTTTAACAACTGAGGCCGAGTGTGATCCCGCGCGGTTGGCATTATTTTTAATGAGTCGTAAGTTCGAGACCCAGTGGGTGTCACTGAACTACTGTATCGGATGGCTGATGCTTTTTGATCGAGGTTTAAAATCAAGTGGGTGAGCTGTGGAATATTGATGAATGAATATGCCCATTTCAGATGACCGTTATTCAAAATTATGAGGTTTGCTGACATTGCTGCAATGTATTTGCTCTGCGTTGCTTTAAAGCGCGATGTCAATAAGCTATCAGTCATCACCCAGAAAATAGCTTCAGTGTATAACTGAGGCTAGCAAAACCAAAATACAAATATACAAGACTCTATTAAGACCAATTGTTTTATATGACAATGAATGCTTGAGAGTTAACAAAGAAGACGAAGAGAAACTAACGACTTTCGAGGGGAAAATCTTAAGGAAAAGTTTGGGTGCAGTTAGGGAAAACGGAATCTGAAGAATACGATACAACCTTGAATTTCTATCGAAATACAGAGAACCCAACATAGTCAAAGTGATCAAGGCTTCCCAAATAAAGTGGCTGGAACACGTATTTCGAAATAGCGATGAAAATCCTGTTAAGAAAATAAATTTTCACACTTCAGAGGTAAAAGAGGAAGACCGAGAACAAGATGGATAGGATAAAGTGGAAAACTGGTTGAAGGACTTCGGAGTTAACCAATGGAAGATCAGAGCATAGAATAGATCAAGACGATGTAAGCTGACTGAGATAGCCCTGGCGGGTAACCGGCTGTAGTGCTTGGAAAGAAGTATAACTTAGGCAATGAAGTTTTTCGATGGCCATCTAATAAACAGGTGATATTCAAAAGCCTATCTTCTTCAATGGCCCTTATCATATAGATTGATTTATGCGCAGTGATTTTAATATTTGTTTGAAGGCATATATATAAAAACAGAAGTGTTATGTAATTCTTTACTTACCACGGTAGCCAGTGGTCAGGATCCCGAATTCGTGACCTGCGTTATTTCTGTCAAGTCATGGTGTGACATCTCTCGCGTTCTTCTTCTAACATAACCCCTACGTTCTTTGACGGCCACGATTAATGGCAAAACTTGTAACCCAAATCAAGAAGTAAAACAAAGCAGAGATGCAAATAAAATAATAACCTTTAAAGAGGATAGAAAGTTTGAAGAGTGAGCAAGGATGGCAATTTTATAGAAGAAGCTAGTTCGGAAAAGGTAGAAGTGTAATTAGACGGCCTACCAGGAATGCGGAGATCCGCCATTGTTACCAAGGTGCATACTATTGCATTCGATCTAACCTGAATATCTGGAAGTTAATTGTTGAACCGTTGAGTATTCCAGCAAGGTAGGAGGATTATATTCTGAACGCTAGTATAATATTGAATCGAGATTAGGCAGATATAAGATATTTATATTGATAAGTGATCTAATTGCGCGATCTGGAGTTAGTTAAAAGGCCTACTTTGGTTTTATTCTCACTTAATATATAAGTTTGTGTATTGTTCATTATCTATGCAATTTAAGTTAAATTCTTAATAAAAGTCCTATTAAGAATTATAGAATGTCTCATATCCTTCCGATAATCCCACACCTCTAACTTACGCGGAAACCCCAAGACATAGCTATCGACAGATGGTTATGTCGCAATGGGTTCGAGTCCTGATGATACGTAAGATTCTCCGTGTAAAGGGTTGATGCGAGAAAAATCTAGTGTGGCTCAAAATCCTCACGTTGGTTGGTGGGGAAATTTGAAGACGGGGTGCCAGCTCAGGTGTTAAAGTTCAAATTAAGAGATCTCTGTCACCCATAGTTCTCGTGCTTCTTCAGAGAGTGTGCCGTTAAGTAAAAAATCATAATCACATCTAATATGCACTACTGCTCATATACAGCCAAAAGAGATGTTAAAATTGTCAAATATATTTTGAATTACTAGTAAAGGTATTTTTCTGTTAAGCTAATGTAAAGTTTCCTATACAGTAAAACCTATTTTTGTGCGGTAGATAGGGACCGCATAAAAAAATGTCGAAAATTTCATGAATTCTTACATATAGCAAACAACTTTGTCACAATACCACAGAATTTTTTTTTATGTGGTGGAGAGGGACCGCATAAAAAAGTCACACTTAGAAAATATGCCAATTATTTACACGAAATTTATGAGAAAAAACCTGCATAACGAAATAAATAATTAAATTACACTTGAAAACATTTAGCTTCTAGTTGTGTACATGGAAAAGTTTTTAAAATGGACATACGTAATTTATTGCTACTCATAGTAATCCAAAGCGCTTATTTTCCTGTAACGAAAAAGTTCAAAATCGCTTTCATCACTTGAAGATGCAATTTCAATTGATTATTCCGTGTGGTGACTGGAGTAGAATAGTCCCAAAGTAAGCTCATGCATGTCGTAAAGACGACTAAAATGAGCAGAAGTCCAACCTCTCAGGGCTCTGGCAACCCTCACTTATGACAAGAGCAAACCTCTGCTCTTTATCATACACGACAACAACAACATTTTAATTGATTTATTTTTTGGCACCATAGTGTAAGAGATAAGTTTTTACGACGAAAGTCGGTTGGTCAGTTGCTTGTAAATGTCACGATAACCAGATATGCATAATCGAATGTCTTTTTGAAATTTTATACTCCTTTCGGGATTGGTATGTATTTAATAGAATGCTTTCTCAATTTGTTGGAAAGCTGTACCCCTGCATATATTTTATCCACTCTCAAAGAATCCGGTTCTTGTCCGTCTTCTTAATGTATCAAATTATTGATAATGCCACTGCCATTGAAAGTTTCGTCTTCAATCAAGCGCGGGTTGTTGACGCGTTGAGAGAAACTGAACGTGCATTGTCGGGAGACTGTTTAGAACAAATGAACAAAGCATCTTGATTGATTGATTGAATATTAACGTCGCACTGTTCAGCTACATGAGGGCTTTTGGTGACGGACCACGTAATTTTGAACCATGGTCAAGTGACGTGGACGACACACCTGAGCTAACACCCTCTCTCTAAATGCCACACCACAACGGGAAGACGTTTCAGCTCTCGACAGATTTAACGTGCATCGCTGCTACGGCGGGTCTTTAGTGGTACTGGGCTCGAACTCGTGACAAGGCAAGCCACGATCCGACACTATACCACTTTCGGCTGCGGCCCCAAAGCATCTTGAAGTGTATATATGTACATTTTGCATTGGTGTAGCGAACACCCCCACAACCCCCGCTTCGCGATGGGGGGCAGGACTTAAGGGGAGCCCAAGACGTGACTAACGTCTCAAGTACGTATTTACCCAACTTATAAAATATTAAAGACAAAACCTGACTTTGCAGGGGAGGGGGGGGGGCTAACATTCTCCCGCCACTGGTTCACTGATAGAAAACATTACAGTGGTACCCAAGCCATTACAATTTATATACCAAAAAAAGATGACTCAGAAAAAATCGCACAAAAACAAAATCGTATAAAAAAGGTCCGCCCCAAAACAGGTTCTACTGTATTCATTCTAAACAAAAAGATTTACAATTGCTCTCGTTTTCTCGTCTCGTCTCTATCGTGATCTCTAAATATCTCTTTATTTGTAAAGGGCTTGATCTTTGAATGAATTCTTCAAATCTTCCCCTAAACGAGAAGGAACTAATTGATCTCGGAGTCAGAGATGCCGGACTACGTCTGAGTAGATCTCAAATCAGTGTTATGTGAATTGTACTCTACACAAACTCCCCGTATACAAATGGGAATTAAACGTAAACCTCAAAAGCGTATTCGAAGCCCAAGGCATCAAGGGATTGCAGTATGTTCAGGGGTAATTATATGCGAAAATCGTTGTTGATAATTTTGAAGGCCTATAAATTGCCTACAATGATAGTTCGTAATTTGAAGAGTGGACGATTGCTGTGGGCTCAATAGCTGCGGTTTCTGAACAAAAGTATTTTGCAAGATATAAAAAAGTTTAGTTATCTTTCTCTGGAGTAATAAAAAATACTACCGTATTAATAATAGTTGGTAGTTAAAATATTAAATGCTTGTTATTCATCAATGAAATAAATTAAGCATTATCCAAAATGACTACATCCACAGCTAGATTTTTTTGTTTTGTTTTGACGTTAATTTTTGAAGCATTGAATGATTGCTTAAAAACCATATACCTTACATAGAAAAAGGATACAATGAAAAATGTTTATATTTTGTACTCTATATTCCCATTCAATGTAAAATGTAGAAAAATAAATAGGTGTGGCTATGTATTATAAACTGTTGTCGAATTTCGCTGAATCAAAAGTACTCTAGCATGAAAACAAGTTTCCGTGCATGCTTTTCCGTATTAATTCACATATAAATACATTTTCGAAGAATTAAACACTTTATTTGTAGAATACCACTTACACATTAAATAAACGAAAGATTTTATAACAACTACATTATTTAGTTGGCCAAAACGCCTTAACTGCAAAATACGGGCAAATGAGTGTTTTTTTGTATAAACAACGCCACATAAATTTACTTGAATGCTATAATCTGAATACTGTCGTACAGTTACGCAAAGCATTTTGACTCACCATTTTGGTTAGCCTCATAATCTTTTGGGTACTTGAGTATTAAACTGTATTTTTAAAAATACTTCACTAAATTCTAGTTCAGATATATAATTACAAAATTTTAAAAATTTAATCGAATTTGAGTTTACTTTGCATGTTGTGAATCCCAGAAACACTCCTTCTTCAAAAATAAGTCCCCAATTTCTGATAATAAAAATCATTACAAAATATCTGAGCTCTTATTTTTTGAAAAAATCCCTTGTTCCAAAAATTTATTTTATAACTCTTGTATAAATAACTTTTATATGACGGATCTTTTAAACCCTTCTTCAAATATTCTTTTCCATTGTCAAATGAGGAAAAACAGTTTTCTTCGGATTTTTTTTTTTTGGTAGAAACTACTAAAATTTCGAAATTTTACGTGCATGTTTCATTGCAAAACCCTTTCTGAAACTTTCTTTTACAAGCTTAGGAAAAGAAGCTTATAAATATTTTATGGCTTATATTTTATTTTAGCTAATTTCTTTGAAATCTATTTTTAAATGCTTATTGTCCAAAAATGTAGATATTTATTTGAAATTTTAATGTTTAATATTTGTTCTTTTAATCTATAATTCTGGTGAAGAATTTGGCAATGGGTGAATCAGTTTAAAGACGTAACGGCTTAAACATTTTAAAAACTTTGTACATATGTTTTGGTGTTGACAATCTCGAAGAGTGATATTTTTAAAAAGATTTATTAAGACGATGCATATCTATGATTTTCAAGCATATTCTATTTTACACACACACTATACTGTTCAGATCAAATGCTTGTTTTTTTAACCTAAATATTTTTAAGGAAATAATTTATGTTGGCGAGCATAAACCATTAATTATTTCAATTTTTCCAAAGCGCTAAAATAATAAATAAAGTTGGAAGTGTTGTAATTAATCTTAATTATTAAGTTTCTTAAAATTTTTTACAACAGAGAGGGTACAAAATGTACTACTAAACAACTCACCGAACAGAAGGAACATGTAATGTTGCTATCTACTGATGATTCTTGTCACAATATAAATAGAGTCTACTATTAAAGTCACAAACATGATAAGTTGGTGTCTTTTGGGTGTTAAGTTCTGAATTGATTCATTTTGTATATTATTCCATTCTATTTTGATTATGCTCCTTCCATCGCGTCTCCATTCAATTTTTGAAATTATTTGTTCAAATATACCAATAATGGAATTGATTTGCATTTTGCATATAAAGTTTCTATATCCCTTTAGTCCGAGATATTGATTGTATTTTTTTATAGAAAAGATTACAATACTATTGTAACGGATACAGATTTAAATCCACTAGACATCGAATATCTAGCAGTGAGTGAAAAATGGAAATGCACACAAATGCAGTAAATAGACCAGATATTTTCCTCCCTCTGTTTCAGTTTAAATTTTTTTTAAAAAAAATCTTGATAGCTATCTTTAATTCTACAATAACATAAATCAAAAGAATTTAACAATTCCTCTCAAAATTTCTATAGCAATTTTTATTAATTTATGATTATTACTAATTTTTGAAAAACTTACTTTCATAGATTCAATGTGTTTAATTTTTTTTTAATTTAATGTTTTGAATAAGCTAAAAATCTGAATAAAAATGTGCAAATATTGGATAATTGAAATAAATTTAGCGTTTAAGTTGTTAGAATTTCTTAAGGAAAATGATACTATTGAATAACAGCGTTGGCTTAAGTTTTTTTATTTCTAATGGGCTGTGGCTTGGTGTTTTACCATTGCTGACCTAGTACATTTCTGAAAACTGTTATCTGTTTTTAGCGCAGCACCATATAGGCGGATACCAATCGCCGCAGGTAATTTTGACTCCCTAGAGGGTGGCACCTGAGCTCTGATGATTCGAACCTGTACTAAGATTTAATTTTGCCGAGAGCACCCAAGCCAAATAGACACTCTAAGATCTTTTACCTGCCGTATAATCATACCTAGCCAGCCGATGTCGATTTTCTGCATCATGCATGTATGCTTAAGTATAGCAAACAAACAGAAAATAAATTTTTAAATTTAAAATAAAATTGTACTTTGCTTTTTTAAATACTATGTGATTCTTCCGTATTATACCATCAACCAATTTCTCTAAGCAAAATAACATCGTCAATTCAAAAATATATCGCCAAATACTATTATAGTTATCGTTATTGTTTAATAACGTGCACGGGAAATGGTTTTCATTGACTGTATATCACAACATCTGGCAACGTCTTTTGATTTAACAAAATTAGTCGATGGTATAATATGCAAATATTAAATATGTGCATGGTTTTCACCAATTAGATATCATGTGATATAAATACTAATAATTTGTATTCTTAATCGATATCAGCTTGTGTAAAATCTAAATTGATATAGGTCAACCACTGTGAGAATATGAAGAATATTTAACCCCAAATCCGCCTCCTTAATGAGCAAGTTCATTTCTTCACACAAAGAAATAATGAGAACGAATTAACGTTGTAAAAAATGTGAATGTTGAGAAATCGGATGTCGCATGATCCGTCTTTTCTCAAGGTGGTCGATCTATATAAAGCTTTTTGCTAATGAATATTATCATCTGGAGTCTAATTAATGCATAGGGATTTATTATTTATTAATATCTAATCTTAAAATTTGTACAATATTGTAAAAAAAAACAATTAATATGCTTGTAGATTGATAACTTCTGAATTAAATTTTGAAAACAAAGCGCTCTATAAAGTATATTATTTTTGTTGAGTTTGTGTGTGTGTGTGCGCAACACTGGAAACTACAAACAGTAACTACTTCACAAAAAATTAATTCCAACTAATTACTAAAAACTAATTACAACTAATTAATTCTACTCACTAAGCAAAAGTGGAGGGTTTGGGGGTTCATTAAAAGCTGTTTATATTGTCATATTACCATCGATATTTGAATTGTACCCTTTTTTATAATCTGGTCATAGACAGTATTTTTTTCTTATAGAACGTTTGGTGAATATACCCAAGTCCGAGGAAAGACTAAGAAACTGCCTACGAGAAACAAAATACAGGGTACCTAGTAATTAGCTAAAAATTTGAATTGTTTAGTAAAAGAGATTGAGAAATATAAAAGAAAAAAATATTTACTTCACGTATTTAATCCGATTCAATGCCCAAGATTTTCGAAGAGCTTCCCATTACTTTCAACCCAATACTATTTCAATAGCATCAATTATAGGAATAATTTTCATAATTAATTGTTTAATTTCAATAAAAACAATTCTTACAAGATCAAAGTTGTTCAAAACTTGAAGGAATAGTTAGTAGTGTGGTGGCCGAAATTTCAGCAGAAATGGCTTGTCAGAGCACATCTAATGATTGTGGACGGATTTTTTGTACACAATGTTCTTCAAGTAGGCCCATAGAAAATGGTCCAGGGGGTCCCAATCGGGAGTTTAGGTAGACCAATCAATCCCCTGTCCTGTTGAGACAGCACAATTTAAATCCAAAACTCTGTCATGGAAATGTTCTGCTAAAAGTTCAAAAGTTTTTTGAGTTCTGTGGGGCTTGACACCATCATGCATAAGTAAAATCTATCAATACAATTCATTCCGTATCATTAAGGAATAAAACGTTCTGACAAAACCTTTCTGTGTCGTTCATCAGTAACATTTCCATCAAAGAAAAAATAGTCCAAAGATTCCAAGTGATAAAACTGCACACCAAACCATAAATCGTAGCGGATGCGAAGGATTGATTTCCGTTGCGAAAGTGTTTTGTGAATCCCCAAATTCTCATGTTTTGCTTGTTAACGTAGCTGTTTAATCAAATAAATTATATTTTTTAAAAAAAATTATAAAAATATGCTTTTATAGTTCCAAGCAAAAAAGCAATTGAACAAAAAATTGAAAAATAATTTTTAATTTAAAAATAAAATGAGATATGAGAAAATTAATGTCATTGTGGGAAAAACGTGGGGCACTCGATATCAATTATTATAATTTCTTACATGTTCTATTCCGAAATGCAGAGTTAGTGTGAAAAAATAGTTGAAAACATCCCACACTTTTACCACAGTGAAATTAATGTTCTCGTTAATCGTTTTATTCTTATGTTAAAAATTATTTTTTACTTTTTTGTTCAATGAAATATAAAAGCGTATTTTTTAGTTTTTAAAACTATAATTTATTGTTCATTTTTAATTTGATCTACAGTAAAAGCGTTTTCGATTTAGGGTTGTAACTTAACCTTTTAGTCGCAAAATCTCGAAATGGAAAATCTTTCATCCTGATGATCCTGATCAGGGCAATGAAACAAAATTTTAAAATTATTGTATTGTTATCGGTCCTTGACAAGTGTGCAAATTTTCGAATTAGCCTGGCCTCTTAAAGTGGGTAAAAAACGCGTTCAAAGATCACGGTACATACAGATGAAGCTAATAGAAGCGTGTTAAAATGAGCTTCGTCAGAAAGGAAACCAAACTTTTCCTGGAACAATACTCTTGTTTTCAATCATTTCAAAATTATTCGCAAATTGTAAACTACGTAGTGTTGTGTTGTCCACAGAAAGTTGTGGTGGGTAGCTTTTTGTCACGGCCACGAACTTGTTGCCGATGTTGCTTCTGTCGAGTAGTGAGTTTGAGTCCTGGTGGTACTAAATACCTGGTGTGAAGAAGGGTTGATGCACGTTAAATCCGTAGAATCTTAAAGTACTCACGTTGAGGTAATGTCACTGGGGTAACTAGCCCTAAGTGGGCCCCGTATCCAAATTCTTTGCGGAGGTCTTTTTCTTGGCACATTTTACGATTTTTTTGCTACACATGTTGGGGACCCTGTAGCTTGGAGGCCCCGTATCATTGATATGGCTGATACGGTGGTAGCTACGCCCCTGGGTAATGTACAAGCTTAGAAAGTGGCTGCGTGATTTCAGGTGTCTTCTTTATCACATGACGATTCAAAATTGTGAGTTCCATCACCAATAGCCCTGATATTGACTCGTAGTATGATGTTAATAAACAATTAACCCACAGGTATTTGCCAATGGGAAGCGAGTGAAACAAGCGTCAGTCGCGGATCAATTTTCTTAATATCTCAATGGGCTTAATTCATGTGACGTCATTAGTCACATGATAGTGACAGCCACGTGATTCTAGCCAATCAATTCAAAAACTCAAGCGACGTCATAGTCACATGATTAAACTATCTGGTGTTTCCAGCTAATCAGTTCACGCACTCCGGTGTTGCCAAGTTTTGCTCTTTGCAGAAACTTACTCTTAAAAAGTACATATGTATACAAAATGCATGTTATTTAAAAGTATAAACATAAAATATGATTTTTTTTTAATTTAAAAATCTTTTTGAAGAAATTTTTCCCCCCAAACATTTAAACATCTTTACCCAAATATAAAAATATAAAAACTGAGTTTTACAAATAGAACAAGTACAATGGACTAAATTCATGTGACGTCATTAGTCACATGATAACTGAGCCCCGTGTTTTCGGCCAATCAGTTCATAAATTATTGCAACGTCATAATTGCATCAAATATAATCGTGCGTTTCCAGCCAATTAGTTCATGTGCTTCACTGTTGCCAACTTTTGCTTTTTGCAGTAACTTTCTTTAAGAAAAAACATATTTGTCAACAATATAATAATGCACATAGTTAAACAAAATGCACTTAATTTAAAAATTGTATAATATAAGTTTTTTTTTAATTTTTTGAAAACTGTTTGAAGAATTTTCCCCGGGAACTTTTCCCAAAATATCTTTTTTGTTATCTAAACTTTACAAGTTGAACAACTTAGTATGTAAATTTTTAATCAATGGGAAACACGTGATTGCCGTTATCATGTGACCATCATGATTTAGTCCATTAGTTTAATGTTTGTTTTGAATTCAATGGAAAACACGCGTTTGTTTTTATCACGTGACTTCATGAATTGAGCTCATTGCAAACACCAACTCCCAAGTGCTTTATCTGAATTTTAATTTATCGCTTACTGGACTCCAAGAATTATGTCTCCGTTATTGAGAGAACAAAGCTAAAATAAACAAAACTATACAATACTGAAAATTTAAAAATCAATGTAAGATGTAGTGAATCTAATATAATATTTCCACACCATTACGAAGAATCTTTATTCGGCATAAGTTGATTTAAAAGATTACTGAAGCGTGTTCTAAAGAAAAGTAAAAAAAAATTTTTTTTTTTTCTACTATTCTCACACTCTTATATTTATTTATTTATTTTTATCTTGTTAAAATTTTCAATGTTAAAAAAAATTTTTATTCATCAATTAAGTTCAAAAAAGTTTTTTAAAATGTGTAGTGGATGAAATCGTTGTTAATACAGTTTTTCAAATAAATTAATTTCTTAAATTTAATTAAATTTACTGGTTTTGACGCCAACTTGGGTCGTCTCTATTGTTTTTGTAACTGTTAAAACAAAGACCAAAATTGGCGTCGAAAAATTTTATTTCAACCAAAACGGGGGCATTGTTACAACAATGCAACAAAATGCTTTTTTTTTAATTCCCAAATATTAATTCACTCTCTCCTTATATATGTATTTATTTATACATATATCCCCCCGATTTTCAATCGTTAATAAAATACTTTCTATTCATCCATTCAAAGTAGGGGAAATTTACTTTAATTTTTTTTTATTACCTGTTTAAAAAATTTAAAACCCATTTATACTATCAGATTACTGCAAAAACAACTAAATTTAAAAATAAATCTGATTGCAACTTTTCTTGAGGTAAAAAATACGTCAAAATTTTATAGTAAAAAATTGCCAACTGTATTGAACAAAGAAAATATACGGAAAAGGGCATTTTACAATGATTTTATTACAAAAAAATATTACGGGTTAAAACGTTTCAAAAATATGTTTCAGAATACTTAATAATAATTTTATTAGTAATACAGATATATGAACCGTTTCTTCTTACTCCACTTGGATCTAAGTAATGAATCTTAAGTTGAGTCTTAAAAAACATCCT
>BMAV01005471.1:0-21718 GCA_019973955.1 Trichonephila inaurata madagascariensis | reverse complement strand
GCTGCACTTCAAAGGGGCCTAAAAAATCCTTCTGGGGTGTGAGTAGAAGAGAAAATATCAATTCAGGTGTCCTCATTATCTGTGACAGTGGGTCATAATCAGTGGCGCACACAAGTTCCCTTGTTTATTTCCACCCTGAAATACATTCACTTTTGGATTTTAAAGGCCAATATTGGTAAGCAGTGGCGCACACAAGGGGGGTTCCTGGGGTCCGGACCCCCCAAAGCCCTTGATTTTTTTCCGATTGATTATAATGCTAAGTATATAGTACGTAAAATTTAATTAGTATTTGTTATTAATGATTAATTTTTATTAATTAATGATAATTATTTATTCAATTAGGTTTTACTGTGTTTTGTTCCCGAAAATGGGCAAAATCAAAAGGAGCATGATACAAGAATGGTGAACTTTCAACCCCGGACCCCCCCTTGAAAAATTCAGGCTATTGGTCATAATTATAATGTCCATCATAAGTAGCTTTGCATATCTTTTGTGATCTAATAAACCAAAAAAGAAACTAGTAAAAAAATAATACTTTTTGTAGGAATTACAAATTATTCATTCTAACTGTTAATAATATTATGTAATTAATGTAAAAACGTCAAATTTTAGAATTTGGAACTGCTTACGGAGTTTTTGTTGTTATTTATATCTAGGAATTTAAAAATGGTAAAAAAAGAACACCTCCTTTACCGATCATTTGAAATATATTTCATTCAAAATGTAAAAATAAAAACAACAATAAGTATTTATATATTGGTTTTTAATCAAACTTTGAATTTAAAAGTATCACATTGGAATAATCTAAAAGGCAATTAGTGACGAATCTTATAAAATTGAAATATTTTAAGAGATGGACAGATGACCAAAGGTCATTCAAAAATCAATACACAGTTCTCTAAACTTCCATAATCCATAGAATGAAAACTTTAGGGGTTGGTTTGAATTAACATCATCCTAGAAACATTTGAGAGAGTATTTATTAACGTCACACTACATAGCAACACGAAGGCTATTGGCGACGGATCTCGAAATATTAAGCCATGGTGTCAAGTAATGACAAAGACACCCAGCTCTCATCATTTCTCCAAACTTCCCCACGACGTCAAATGGAAAACTTTGAGCCTCGACAGATTTTACTTGCATTAGTCCTTATACGGAGGCCCACTGGTCGAGTGGTAGCGTATCGTGTTTCCACACCACAGGTCCAGGTTCTATTCCCGGCTTGGGCAAAGTCGACTCAGGGGTTAAAGTGTAGTATAGGGGGACCACTTGGCGCAGTCCTTTCTTTTGGCGACTAAAAGCAGTCGCCATGGTACTTTATTTGGTATTATTTATTTTAGAATAAATTCGTTATCTCACCATGACATTTGGATAAAAATCGCCAAATCCAAATTGCTTCTCCTATACTACACTTGAGCCCGACTCAGCCTTTCATCCCTACTGCAGTGAGTCTAAAATGAGTTCCAAGCTCGCTTGGGGACTTAAACACTGGGGTCTCGCTTTAGACTGACCACCTGATTGGGACATCTGCTCATGCACCTCAGCGCCCAATGGTCACGTTTACTGAGGTGGGCACAGTAGGCCCTGTCCCTCATGGTCTCTTGCGCCACTGAGTTTGAGTTTGAGAGTTCCTCTATACGGCGAGTCTTTAGTGGTACTAAAACTCGAACTTAGGACACGCTAGTCAGGAGTCAGTGATCAGGCTATCGCGTTCACAACATTTGAGAGGTTCTGGTGTGCTAAACTATACGAGATTAAATCATACATAAGTGATCATTAAGACATATCACCTGTTGTACTTTCACCTCTTAAGTTCCGTGAAACACTCAATAAAAATATTAATTGTAATTCCCCTTAATGTGCCGCAATATCCATTATTTCAAATATTGTGTTCTATGTAAAACCAGAGCACACACCCTACTTGAACATCATCGATTAACATGCTCTGAATCAGGATTATCGTGCTTCCACATCACAGGTTCAGGTTCTTTTTCCGGGCTGGGCAAGGTTGACTCAGCTTTTCATCCCCACAGCAATGGGTCGATAAATGAGTACCAAGCTTGATTGGAAACTTAAACACTGGGGGTCTCGCTTCAGACTGACCACCTAATCGAGACATCTGCTCATGCACCTCAGTACCCAATGGTCACGTATACTGGGATGTGCACAGTAGGCGCTGGCCCTCATGAGCTGTTGCGCCACTGAGTTTGAGTTTTGAGTTACTCCCACAATTTCAGATGATCGTCTTTTGAGAATTCGAGTAACATAAGATCTCGCAACTTACTTGGCTTAAAGAAAGGGGAGGTAGATGGTTGGTTTGAATTCACGTACTTTAGAGCAGTAGTCCTTGGCCCTTGGGCCGTTGGCCCAAGGAATATTAAATTATTTCTATTTTATTTACTGTAGTGTATTTCTGTTTGTTTTAATCACACCAGAAGCATTTGAATTCATCAAATTTCATTTTCAGGAATGAATTTGCTTTTAAAGCTATCAGTTCCCTCTGTATGCTGCTAGGTATCTTTATTATGATTTTCTTATGCAGTTAAAATGGGCTTAGGCACACAAGAAAGAGGTTTTTATCTTCAACCAAGTCATGTGGCCATAGTAAAATAAAAAATAAATAAAATAATGCAATTTACTATATAAGCAACGAAGTAATGAATTCTTGCTTTGAAATTTCAACTAAAAAAAACTCAACTAAACGTAAACTCAACTAAAATATTAAATCACACAAGTACCAATTTTTTACTAAATAATAAAGTTTATATAATATATAGTTCATTTTTCTGTTCCTTCGCATCATCAGAGCTCAGGTGTCTCCCTCTGGAGAGGAAACTGGGCGTCTAAATTACTTGCGGCAATTAGTGTCACCTATATAGTACCTTACTAAAAAGTGATACCAGCTCCTGGTTTGCAAAGGTAAAAATACGTTCGCAGACCCATTGGGAAAAAAATTCCTGTTCTAAAAAATTTATAAATAGTTTTTTTTTTTTTTTAATTTTTAAAACTTTCCCTCTAAAAAACAAATGCGCTTCGTAAAGAAGAATATACAAGTTCACGAAATTTCAAATATAGAAATTCACAATATTCTCTGAATGATCGTCTATTTAATGCTCCTGTATATTAAAATTTTTCCACTTAGTGTTTCTTCGTGTAAAAGGCAGTAATATTTTAGTATCGTGCGATTTAAAAAAAAAAACTTTAAACAAAATTATATTGCCATTGATTTTATTTATTGATTAGCCCCTGTCAGCACTCACACTAATAGACTTATTATAATCTAATTTTAGATTTTCCAAAAATGATTTTGCTTTTTCAAATATGTCTGATTCTCATGTTTTACCATGTAATGACTTCAGATTGACAAATTCTTCAAATAAATTAAAATTATCATCAATCCTGATTATAAAATTGAGAACTAAACTGTATGAAATATACGTTGATTCACCCAAAGCTAGAGAGAGAGAAAAGTAGTGTAAGTTACAACGCAACTTGAAGAGTAAGGCTTACCAATATTGGCCTTTAAAATCCAAAAGTGCATGTATTTCAAGGTGGAAATAAACAAGGGCTCTTGAACGATAAGTTAATTTTAATGAACACATGTTAGTTATTTACATATATTTACATTTTTGATCGACTCACACAGACTGGGAATCTTCCGTCATGTTTTTAGTCCGACTGCTTCTCATCTATATAGTGGGAGGCAAGCAGCGCTCTCTGGAGGATAATTACATTTATAGTTGTTACAGTATTAAAATAATGGACAAAGCCTCCCAGTTGCTGAAGTACATCCTTGATGGCCTCGTTAAAATGTACCTTTCAGTACTTTAATTATAGAGATGTCATGCAAATATTTGGAGCTAAGGCTTAAAAAATTCTTCTTTGTGTCTTTTTCTTTCGCTGATTTCAAAACAATATCATGAGACACTTCTGTCATTGCCAAGTCTTCACAGCTTACTTAACATATATGTGTTGTATTTTTCTGATTTCTTGGTCTTAGGCATATATTCATTTCGTGACAAATCCAAAAACAAGCTCCATTTTTTCCCTGTTTTTTCCTGTTTCTGGGTCTTATAGCATCCATTACGAAAATGCTTTCTTTTAGTAAATCGCAAATATAAACAGAGAAGTTTGTAAAATAGTAATTTTATAAACAGCACAAATTAGTTTGAAAGTAATTTTATCAATGATCTGTAACAGAATTTCATTTAATAGGAAGTTTTAACACATGCTGAGCTGTTGACTTTATTGGTATCAAGATAAGGATCATAATCATACGATCATTTATTTGATCCATAATACTTTCAATACTGAAATTTATTTCCTTATTAAAGAAGCAGTTGTAATCCACTTTTGATATATATTTCTCATAATTATTGTACATTAATATCACACACACACACACAAACATTTAAATTCATACGATCTAGTTTTAAAAATCAATTCTTTAGCAATTGACTCTTTCTGAATGACTAATTTTTATACATTTCAGAGCGAATTTGTATATCACCAACGACAGTCGAATGTATGGACTTAACATATGACAAGCCTACAAAACTTTTGATGTACCTGCAAAGTCAACTTCCGATGCTGCTAGAAAGTACCTACAGAGTTGTGTGTTGTACCTACGGAATCCATTATTTGTGTTCATTTCACAGTTAAGATATGGTGCTCATTCACAAGATATTATGTATCTGCACAAACTCAATTTTTGATGCTTCTGCAAAATCAAATTTGGACTCACCTGCCAAGTCAAATAATAATATAGATTCAGACATAACTCATGATCCATCTACAAGTTCATGTTCAAGAAAACAGTTATATTTCCTACATATATCAAGTGATATTTTTCTGTTTTAAATGAGTAACTAGTAATAGATCCTGTCATATCAATAGTTCATTAAAAAAAAAAGTTGTCCCTTTTTTTCAATCTGGTTTGTTGTATATTATCGGATTATTTAACGTGTTTATTTTATATATTTTACAATCCTTTTTTTAAGACATAAAATAAATTTTTGAGAGTACTGATTATTTTAGTATGCAATAAGATATGATATAAGATAATAAATTATGTTATATACTAACTATATGCTTCTGCCTTTGTGCTCTGAATGAAGGAACAAATTTATTATTATTTTCTTTATCTAATGCTCTAATTTGAAATTTACATAAATGAAATTTCAAGTTCAGTTTCATTTATCGTAGACATCAGAAAAAAAAGGGAGAGGGGATAAACACTAAGCAATAAACGTGAAAAATTCCTTTTTACCAATTAGAAGTTGAAGGAGTATTGTTGCCGATAAATTACTGGTTAATTTACCCACTACGTTTGTAATACGAAGGCTGATTTAATAACTGCCTTACGTAACGAGCGTTGAATATATTTAAAATACTGTTGTGAATGAAAATTTTTTTGAGGTTTGCAATAGTTGTCGCGAAACTATTTGTTGCTTTCATATTAAAAGACAAAGATAACTGATAGTCAGTGGCGCACACAGGAATTTTTCAAGGGGGGGCCGTGTCGAAAATACACCATTCTCATATCATGCTCCAATACGCCCCCTAACATATTCTTTTGATTTGTTATTTATTCAAAAAATAATTATTGAATAAATAATTAGCATGAATTAATAACAATAATTATTAATAACAAATACTTAATTAAATTTTACGTACTATTTACATAGGATTATAATCATTCGAAACAAATCAAAGACTTTGAGGGGGATTCGGAAGCGAAGATTCCCCCTCCTTTGCGTGTGGTACTGTTAATAATACATAATCAGTAGCGCACACAGGAATTTTTCAAGGGGGGTGTCCAGGATCAAAAGTCTACCATTCTTGTATCCCGCTCCTTTTAATTTTGTCAATTTTCGGGAACAAAAAACAGTAAAAAACTAATTATTGAATAAATAATTAGCATTCATTAATAAAATTTATCATTAATAACAATTACTTAATTAAATTTTACGTACTATATACTTAGAATTATAATCAATCGGAAAAAAAATCAAGGGCTTTGGGGGGTCCAGACCCCTAGGACACCCCCCTTGTGTGCGCCACTGTACATAATTCATTTTAAAATGTTCCATAAAATTAAATACATAATTAGTAAGCTTCCTGAAAATAGAAATATAATCAAATAATAGAGAAAAATAATTAAGTCAATATGAATATTGTACCGACGAGCTACTAACCACTATTAACTACCACTCTTTAATAACAACAGCTTTATTTACACAACTTTTAACTACTTACACCTTATTCATTACTAACTACTCGTATATCTCCCATCTTATAATGCCTCACAAACTCTCTCTATCACGCTCCTTTCCACTTCTCGTCGTACACACAACTCCCCACATTCCCGGGGCTACACTTACACAATGCCGCTGTTGAAACATCGACATCTATATAACCTTAACAAATATAATAAAATTATTGGATTGACTTTTTCTAGTCCAATCCCTCAGTTTTTGAAACCTTATTAATAGTCCTCGTCCATCTTTGGGTCTGGGGTTTAAAACATTATAGGGGGTACCGAAATTATCAACATGAAAATGTTCAGAAATTGTAGTTAGCCATGATTGTAAGATGAAAGAAATTAATTCTGCACAAAAAAACAGTAATTTTTATTTCTGTCTGAAAAAATTCACTGGAATAAGTGATTACAAAGTTTAAGGGACGAAATGAAAACCTGAGATAATATCTCACAGCTGGGAATGCGAAAATAATTTTGAGAAAATGTTTTAAAATATCTCTTCAAATCAAAGTTTCTCTTCAAAGTACTTATTCGTAAATTATCATAAAATTCGAGGAATTCAAAATAAGAATTTTTAAATAGAAAACAACTGGAAGAATTTTGTAAAAATATCTGAAAGAGAAAGTTTCAGGTATTTCAGAGTTCATGCAAAAAGAAAAAAATATATATGTAAATATTAATTTATTAAAACAAATTGTATTCTTTGTTATATTTTTGCGAAACGAAAAAAAGTAAATTATCAGAGCCTAAATGTATCAGTTTACAATGTCAAACTAGCTTCATCTGAAAACTTCTGATACATTATTAAATCCTCAAATGATGCATGATTAGACATTTGAAATTTTTTCGTTCTAAATCAGGTACATAAAATGATTAAATAGGAGGTAAAAAGAAGTTAACAAATTTCTTCACATGGATACACAAAACTCTTCGCGTTCATTTTTAGATAAATAAGCATTTCTAGTTCGGTTTCTGATAAAAAAAAATAAATATACAGTGAAATACTTTTTAACCCTAAAAACGGCAAGACGGAAAATCGGTTAACCAAAATAATGCAGGGGTTTCCCCCAACGAACTACTATGTACATGCATTTTTTCTAAACACAAAACAAAATCGCTTAACACAAAAAGTTTTCCCCCGGTAATAACAAAATACGGAAACCCCCGGGGTCGAGGGACTGTCTTACTGTATCATGGGAAAGAGTTTTTGCAAAAATGATGACTATGCGTGAGCACCCCAATTATGGCAGACAACAACTTTTTGGGGAGTTAGTTCAAAGCTTAAAAATGTCATTGATGCAGTTTTTGACGCCCAAAAAAGGAAATGAATAACTTTTTTCCCCAAGTCATACGAAATGGGGGAACACATAAAAAGTATGTCAGTTATCTAGACCAGGCGTTTCTCTAGGTCCGGGCAATCCGGGCCCCCCTGGGGGGGCAAATTTTAAAAAAGGGGATTTGGATGAATTTTTTTTTTTTTTTATAAAGAATTCCCATATATTTCCCGAAATATTTTGGTTTTGAATTTGGGATTGCATTCACCGTATCTTAATTTTTTATTTTTTACCCTATATTTAATGACAGTTTTTTTTCATGTTTGGGAAACCCCGAAGGGTTTTTAAAGGGTGGGAAATGCTAAAGCATGAAATTCAATATAATTTTCCCCAAAATTTTTACTTTAAATTTTTCCCCATTTCGGGTGAAGGGTTTACAACGGACATTTCCTTTCAACCCCCTTTCGGGTGTGGTGTTGGGGTATCCCAAAAAAAGGGGCAAATGTAATAAAAAAGATTTTTGGGTAAAAGCTACAGATGTTTTTTTTTAGTCCTGGAGGGTTTCCATAAGTTAAAACAAACCTTTGATTCCTGCTATTAGTAGACTCTTTTTTTGGAAATTTGGGCCCGCTAAAGGAATGGTTTCCCTTTTCTTATATTTCACTCGTTTGATATAATAAAAGTAATTTTTCCTTAATTTTAGAATTATTTTTAATTTTTTAAAAACTTAAAATAAAATATAGAGGGGGAGGAGGGGCGGTTTTTTTTTCCAAAAGGGGGCAAAAAGTAACCGGGCCCCTTTAAACCACATTCCATTGGTGAAAGAAACCAAAAAGGAAACCCTTTGGAAAAACTTGTTTGACAATTTGAGTAAAAAAACAATCAAAGAAAAAAATCAGATTATTTTCCGAAAACTCAAAAGTTTCATTTTTTAAAAAAATTTAAAAATTTTTTAAATTTTGATTTCCCCTTTTAAATTTTTTGTGGATATTTTTTTTTCATTGATTTTTTTGAAATAAATGATTTACACATATTTTTTTAAAAAAAAATGTATTTCCCAAAAAACTTTTAAATTTTTTTGAATATATTTTTTGGGAATATTCTTTTTTAAAACGAAAAAATATTTCTTTCTCCTCAATTTCGGTTTTTACGCGCCCATTTTCACTGTAAAAAAAAAGGAAAAACTGTACAATAAAGAGAAAGACTGATGAAAAAAGCAATTCATTTTCCCTTCTATAAACTTGTGGGGTTTTTTAAAAAAAAATATACAATTAAAATTTTTAAATTTAATCTATGACAGGGGCATAAAAAATTTTTATTTTTTAAAAGCTAATTTACTTTTGTAGCTTTCAATGAAAAAAACTTTTCCCAAAGTTTACTTCGAACTCCATCTGTCGGTAAACTTTGAAACTTAAATCTGATACCTGTGTTACGAACATATATACATTTTTATTTAAAATTGCTTACAACTCTAGTGAAGGCGTAAAAGTATGCAAATTCATCATAAGTTACTTGTGCATTTGTATAAAACTCTAAAAATAAATTTTTCATATGAATAATTTTACGCAATAAATTGTCAAAATTTTACTTGTAAAAATTTAGAATAAAATGATTAAAGTGAATAACCTTTTGCGGTGCTGCCATCTATCGATTATGTATTTCATAAATTAAATAATACTCAATTGAAAATTTTGTTACACTGGAGATTTTAAAACATTATTTTCTTTCGAAATAATTTTTATTCAAGTTTTGATGTAAGACCACTTAAAATCACGTAAGATGACATTTAATTTCATCTTTATAATTTTTTTGAATTCCTTACGTTGTTTTTACTATAAGCTTCTAGATTTTCTTGCTCAGGTTCTAAAAAAATTTTTTCCCTGCGTGCAAAATTCTTTTTTTAAATATTTTAACATTTTTATTGCAGTTATTTTTTAAGAGAAACTTTCATTTTCTACTTTCGGAAACAAATATAGGAAAATATATAGAAGGTTTAGTAATAATAGTTTAACAAATTAAATCGTAATTGTTTTATTCGCATTGATGTAGCTTTATGACCACACACATTTATACATCATACAAAGCATCACAATACCATGTAGCACTAAAACTACATTGCTATAGAACACTAGCTTTCAATTTATCAAAAAATGCATAAAAGTTAATTTTTTATGCAGAATTTTTTCAAGGGGTGCACACAGAAATTTTTCAAGGAGGGGGGCAGGGTACAAGTTCAACCTTTTCGTATCATACACGAATACCCACATATTCTTTTGATTTTATCGATTGTAGGAAACAAAAACAGTAAAAAATATCGCACAAATAATTAGCATTAATTAATAAAATAAATTTTTGATAACAAATACTGAATTAAATTTTAGGTACAAAAAATTCGAAAAGAAAGAGTGATGAGGGGATTTCGGACCCGAAGACTCCTCCCCCCTCGTGTGCGTCACTGGTTTCATGCATAAAACACAATGCGCATTACTTTCGTCATCAATTAAACATTTTGCTTTTTAAAAAGTTAGTAGGTACTTAATTTTTTTCAATAAAATTTCTTCACGTCAATGAAGATTTTTTAACGTAACTCGATTTATCGGGAGAAATAGATATCTAATTTAATTTGCTTTTTCAAGTACTGTCACATTAAATCTGCGCCATGGCAGACTTTATTGGTTCCACGCATGGATAGATAACAAAAATGGCATGTGAGGGTTCCGAAAGTACTTGCCTAATTTACACAAGAACTTCTGGAGAAGCACTTTGTAATTCTGAATGTAATCAAACGACAATAAAATCGTGAGATGGTAACATACTCTCAAAAGCCTTAGGCCACACTTACATCAGAATTTTGAATTTTAACTATACAATCGGACCCCGATTTAACGAATTCGTCGGGACCGAACAATTTGTTCGTTAATTCGAAGCTTTTCGTTATATCGGGGTCCAAACAAAATCGAAATTTTTTGCACTTACGTTTTTGAAAATTCATTGATGCTTATCAATGAATTTTAAATTTTCAACTGTACAAAAAGTATCCAGTGTAAGAAGCATACTTTTTATTCGACAGTTAAAAACATTATTAGTGAATTATTACGCTCCAGTTAATAGGAAGTTTTAAAATACTGGCTAATAGATGTTTGATAATCTTTTTGATTCCTGACTCGAAAGAGTTCTCTTTCGACTCTACGCAGAGAAGAAAATACTGCATCATTTATATCTTTCTGCATAAGGTAGGTTTCCACAGTTCTCAAACAATGTAAAGCATTAGAAAATGTAACAGTTCTGACAGGAGTTTCATTATCAATCTCGCATCCAGAATCGCTATCCAATACTCCGACATTGTCACCCATCCAGTATAGCGGTTAGTGATGCTGACTGCGGTGCCGTAGGGTCTGTGGGTTCGAATCCCGGGTAAGACATGGATGTTTGTGTTGTAATACTTCTCTTTTTTGTGATGTGTGCTTCACGCTTACTTCTATGCAAGCCCCTGTGTGATACTTTGTGGTGCTCTGACAAATCAACAATTTCCTCAACTTCAGCTGCACAGATAGACAGTCCATCATAAAATGTAACATAGTTGTTAAAATCTAAAAATCCTGCTTTGTTTAGTGAGATGAGACAGGAAAGGAATTTCCTGTCATATTCAAAACTCACACGATAGATTACACTCATGACTCATCTTCACTCTTTGCCGTCAAAATTTGCTGCTTGCAAGAAAAGTCCTTACTGTTCTGGACAAATATATATATATATATATATATATATATATATATATATAATTTTAAAAATTCAATTTTTTTCTAATACAAACTAATTAAAAAATTTTTTTTTCAGCTATTGAAATAATCTTTTAGTTCAGGGCTTATTACTTGTTAAATAGGGTCTGTTGCCTTAATTTTAATTGGGGAAAGACAAAAATTCATCAAATCACAAAATTCGTTAATTAGGGGCTCGGTAAATTGAAGGCTGACTATATCTTAAACTCAGCAGTCCCCATTATTATAAAATAATGATTACACGTTTTTAGAAAAATTAAAAACTGGATATTTGGTTTTAATTTTCATTCACACCAGAAAAACTGCTTTAAACTGCTTTGTAAAAAAAAATAACGAAAATTGATAATCAAATAACAGTTTTTACCGGTTGCCTAGTGGCGTGCTCAGAGTACTTTTATGAAGAATGGGATTATGTTTTTAAAAATATGCCGACGAAAGTAGCGAGACGAAATCTTTACGCTAAAAATTAAAAATATATTGGCCAATAAGGGGGTTGAACTCTCCCCTCCCCCCTTGCATACCTAACTACCAGGTTACCCCAGCGTTTCTCAAACTGTGGGGCGCGCCCCCTTAGGGGGCGTGACAACTCTACAAGGGGGGCGCGAGCATACTGAAAAGTCGAGAACAAAAGATTATTTTTAAAAAAATTATTAATTTACTGAAAGTAATTAAACAAAATACATTGACATAATAAAAAAATAAAATACAGATTTACACAATGTATTTTATAATTAATTTAGCAATACTAAGTTAAAAACAAGTTTATTAATTACCAGTGACCCTATGGGCTTGTCATATATATAATTTAAAACAAAAATTAACACTTATCTTGATAATTTTTGTACGGTTTATAATTAAACCTTGACTGTGTGCCGATCAAAAGTTTCGTGATTCGCTTCCAAATGCCAACAGTTCTCCACGTTGGCAATCGTATATGATGAATTGGGGGAGGGAGGAGGGAGGAATAAAGAAGTAAAAATAATCTGGAATAAGTAAATCCTTCGCAAACATTGTCAAGGTCATTTTATTGCATTCCAAAATCTTCGGAATAATTTTACGGATAGCAGTGCACAGAAAAGATCGTACTTCGGAAAGACGTATATATACGTCTGGAGAAATAAATGTTTTGGCTTTGCAAGACGTTTATATACCCGGGGGTGGATGTCTAAAAGGTTAATGATTGATTGAATATTAACGTCGCACTGATCAGCTACACGAGGGCTTTTGGCGACGGACCACGTGATTTTGAACCATGGTCAAGTGACGTGGACGACACCTGAGCTGGCACCCCCCTCTCCTAACTACCACACCAACGGGAGGAGTCTAAAAGGTTAAAGTCGTATCGTAGTTTTAACGTCAAAGTATAGTATTATTGAATTCAGTATATTGTTATTGTATGGGGGGCGCAATGAAAATTATGATTGAATATTAGGTTGCGAGTATTGCAACTTTGAGAAGCACTAGGTTACCCCGATATTGAAATTCAACCTAAGAGCTTCGAATTGTAATAGATTAACAAATTGACTCATTGAAGAGTAATTAAAATTAAAGAAAATATACGTTGCATTTTTTAGAATATATAGCTTTCAAAATTAGTTTCATGCAAATGCATACTCTTCAAATAAAATCAAAAACATTTTATTCAATTTTCAATATCCTGACAACCCCGACCCTCATACTGAAAAGAAAAAAAGAAGGCTAGGTTTCCTAAATCAACGCGGACAAGAGTCGGAACAGGATCATAAACAAGAGTGTCGCGGCGACAATTGACAACTTCCCGCCGACAAACCCCTACAATAACCAGATCCCGGGCCGTAATTTTCACCAACAGGGACCATAAAACGATCCGCCCTATGTCACGCTCACCAGGGGAAGAGTGGTGCAATTCCCCTTTACCACAGAAAATATTTTTACAAATAGTTATTAATTTAAGATTTTAAATACCAAAAGATATTTCTTTATAAAATGCAGCTCCAGTTATAAGTAACGTTTATATCTTCCCCTAAATATCCACATGGTTGCCTATTATCTAGTGCATTTTTTCAATAATTGACTTTTCAATTGTCAAGCCGAATCACTGTACTCAAAAGAAAAAAAAATTAAAGCATCTGTATAACACCAACGTGGAAAAATCTCCACCAAAATGTATGTAATATTTTAGATATAAAGATATATTGGCATAGTTTTTCATACTTTACAATGTGGTAAATTTTAATTGATAAAAGGTAAAATTATAACTGTAGATATCGAGTGTTATGTTTATAAAAGAGTTATGTTTCATGAAACTAAATTTATTGTTATTATTACTATGTACAATATCGAAGAATACTATTCTATATAGTATATAGTATACTATATACAGTAGCGCCAGTGGCGCACACAAGGGGGGCCTGAAGGTCCGGACCCCCCAAAGCCCTTGATTTTTTTCCGATTGGTTATAATTCTAAGTATATAATACGTAAAATTTAACTAAATATTTGTTATTAATGATTAATTTTTTTAATTAATGCTAATAATTTATTAAATAATTAGTTTTTGAATGTGTTTTGTTCCTGAAAATCGACAAAATCAAAAATAGCATGATACAAGAATGGTGAACTTTCAACTCCGGACCCCCTTGAAAAATTCTTGTGTGCGCTACTCAGTAGCGCAAACAAAAATTTTTTAAGGGGAGGTCCAGGGTCGAAAGTCCACCATTTTGGTATCATGCTCCAATATGCCACCCAATATGTTCTTTTGATTTTGTCGATTTTCGGGAACAAAAACAATATAAAATTAATTTTTGCAAAAATAATTAGCATTATTTAATAAAATTAATTATTAATAACAAACACATAATTAAATTTTATGTAACATATACATAAGATTATAACCAATCGAAAAAAAAATCGAGGGCTATGGGGGGCTGTCCAGATCCCTAGGATCCCCCCTTGTATGTGCCTCTGACTATATACTATATACAATATTATTGCCTCTTATACATCACACCTCCGCGAAATATTTCAAAACTCAACCATTAAACTTGTGTAATGTTTTATTTATTTAAAGGAATAAGAAATTCGATATGTGTTGGTCCTTCAAACCCCAACCTTCATGTGCCACTGGCACGAGGGCTATTGGAAATAAGTACCAAAATTTTATACCATGATCAAGTGACGACGATGACATCTTTGATAGCATTTCATTCTCCAAATTTCCTCATCATACCAACATGAGAACTTTGAACCTCTATAGATTTAACGTGCATCAGCTCTTTTTCACGACGTTTTTAATGGCACAGAAACAAAGCTCTGCAAAAAAAATGTCGCCACGAGCCCACAACTTACATTGCTCAAGTAAGCCAACAAAGACAGAAATTTTTCTCTTTGCGTTTAAAAATTATATAATTTAAAAGATAGTAACATACGTATATATATATATATATATATATATATATATACACTGCCGGCCACCGTAAGTTCAACACCCTGAAGGAAGCATGCAAATAACATGAAATTCACAACATGCATTAGCGGAGGTGAGATATGCAAATGATTAGAATTTCAGCGCAGACACATCACGCGCGCCTATGGCGCCACCTCAAAGCGCTATTTAAGGCTTGGAGATTTCGACGATTTCAAGTTCGGCAATTGTGCTTTTCTTGTGGTTTTTTCAGAAAACGATCAGTTATGTCTCGTAGAAAACAGCGATCAGCTTTTAATCAAGTATCCGAGTTCGACAGAGGAAGGATAGTGGCCTACCGAGATTGTGGATTATCTTTCAGGTAAATCGGTAGTCGTGTTGGACGAAACCGAACAACTGTAATGCAGATATGTGACCGTTGGATGCAGGAGGGTACGACAGACCAACGTGGTCGATCGCATCCACCTCAGTGCCCCACTTCACGTGAGGACAGGCAAATTGTGCTCATGGCAGTGACGGATCGCTCAGTCACATCACGAATCATAGCACAGCACATTGAGTCTGTAACGTATCATTCAATGTCTGCGAGTACTATTCGACGCCGTTTAAAGCAGAGTGGTCTGTCCGCTAGACGTCCATTGCTTGGTCTACCCTTGACACAGAACCACAAACGTCTCCGCTGCTAATGGTGCGATGAAAGGATGTGGTTGGCAGAATGGAATGAAGTTGTCTTTACTGACGAGTCACGTATCTGTCTGCAACACCACGATGGTCGGATTCGAGTCTGGAGACACCGTGGAGAGAAGATGCTGAACAGCTGCGTTATGCATCGCACACACTGGTCCTGCACAGGGTATTATGGTATGGGGTGGTATTGGATATCACTCTCTCACTCCTCTAGTACGTATTGCCTGTACTTTAAACAGCCAGTGAGGTGTTGGAGCCAGTTGTCCTTCCTTACCTTCAGGACTTGGCCACAGCCATATTTCAACAGGATAATGCGCGACCACACGTGGCACGCATTGTCCAAAGGTTCTTCGTCAATCACCAGATTAAATTGCTTTCCTGGACGGCTCCCTCTCAGATCTTTCACCGATAGAAAACATGTGGTCCATGGTTTGCTCAACGGTGAAAGCCCCAGATTACCCCCTCCCCAGCTGCCACCAGGTCAACTTTGGCAACGTGGGGAAGCTGCTTGGTCTGCTGTGCCCCAGAGCATGCAAAGAAGTATCTTTAAATCAATGCCGAGGCGTATGGCAGCGGTGATCTTCAGCAATGGCGGCTACTTTAGCTACTGATTCTGGCAAGAACCACACTTTACAGAAGTCTATAAATTTAATCATTTTGATACTTGGTCAGCATGTTATCTACAAATAAATTTTATTTAGTACTTTCATCTCTCTATCTTTCTTAGGTGTTTGCATTTACGGTGGTAGCGGTGTATATATATATATATATATATATATATATATGAGGGCGAGTCAGAAAATAGGTTTCCTCTGTCGACTGTGATCAGAGTTATATATGAAAGTCAAAATATAGAATGAGACATTAAAGATAAGACATCACTTTATTTTTCCACATAAGTACCGAGCACATTGACACATTTGTCATACCGCTTGATAAGCTTCAAAAAGTCCTCCAGGAAAATTCAGGGCTTTGCATACGGAAGAAGTGTTTATCCACTTGTTTGACTTCAACATTGTTTCCAAAGCGCCTTCAGGTGAGATTATTCTTCAAAGCTGGAAACACAGATGAAAGTCACTTGGTGCGAGATCAGGAGTGTGATATATGCGCTTCCAACCAGGAACTGCAATAAGATTTTACGTTGCCGTCACCGAGTGTGATCTCGCATCATCATCCAACAACAGAACGCCAAATTTGAGAAGCCTAAGCTGCCTTTTCCGAATCGCCCTCTTCAATTTCAACAGGGTGTCACAGTACCGCGTAACATTCATGATTCCAACTTCCAAAAAGTCCACGCAAAAGTAAACGCTTCTTCCGTATGCAAAGCCCTGAATTTTTCTTGGGGGGTCTTTTGAAGCTTATCAAGCGGTACGGCAAATGTCTCAATGTACTTGATACTTATGTGGGGGAAAAAAGTTATGTTATCTTTAATACCTCATTCTATTTTTTTGACTTTCCTACATAACTCTAACCGCAGTTGACAGGGAAAACTTATTCTCCAACTCACCCTCGTACATGTGTGCTATTCATTAAGATTGTATAAATCTCAAGTATATAATGGCAAAATTCTTTTCCATACTTCACGTATGTTTGCCTTCTGCTTTTCTCGGAAAGACCCAAAATTATTTCTGGGTCTATCACGAAATGGGAAAAATGATTTCTAAAATTTATTTAATAGAGAGAGAGCATAATATCTATCGCTTCAACGATAATTATTATTATTAATTATATTATCTCCACGGATTAAGCAATTTTTATACTAAATTTAATGTAATTTATCAATACACATGCACAATTACGTAAATTTGTAAAATTTAATTAAATTAATAACTAAGCTAGTGCGAGTAGTTTATTATATATATATGTAATTGTATATATAATACATATCAATATATACATTTATACTTATTACATAAACTGAATTGAGCTTCGTGTAAAATGTCTTTCTGTCTAGTATGGTCCAGTTTTCAAAAGGCTTCAATCTGCAATCAGTTTGAGATCAGTTGATTGGGGAATCGTGAATAAAGTACTAATTCTTTTAAAGTGTTAACTCTTTCGAAATGTATTATTTTTATAACTATTTTATAAAAGAATACACAATAAAACTTCAAGAACATTTTCAAAATTCTTCAATCTTATAATGAAGTCTCTCCTTAAGGTCATTATCATCAGAATACATCAATCTTTTACGTCATTCCCTAATTGCCCAGTCAGATAAAATTAGACAACATTATGCAATTTCATTTTTTGAAATATTTTCATTTTACATATAAATAAAAAACATTGAATTCATTCACTTAATAATTTAATTTTGCATCTCAGTCAATAATATGTATAAAAAAATAATAAATTATATTTTATTTTTCATTTATTATTTATAAATGCCGTATCAATAACACTCCTGTACCACTATACCTCAAAACATACATGACACCACAGGCCCAAAGAGACGACCTCCTCTTCATAATTTACGCCTCGTCCCCGTGGGGGGTGATATAATCGAAGGCGATGCAGACAACATTTATGGACGAGCTCATTACCCGTTATCTGGAAATGAATTTCCACTTCCATCAGCACCCTCTCCCCTTCGAGAAAATTAGTCCTCCCTGCCTCGGAAGCTTGTTGGTCTGTTGCGGTCAGGGAGTCTTAAATGGATATTTATGAAATCAACAGAGAACCGGGCTGGAAAATTGCCTAATTGTTTCTAGAAGTTAGGCTGCTTTTTAAGGGGCGTTTGTACTTTTACGTCGTTTGGGCCGACGACCGTAAAAGTACTTTAAGAATGCAACCTCGTCATTTTATGGCTAAACGGAACGGTTGGCGTCAACAAAACTGGTGAAATATGTTGGCAGAAATGAGATTAAAGGTGATTGCGCTCAGCAAATTAAATTGAATTTGATGTGTTGCGTTGAGGTATTTTATTGTGTCGCGAACGGCACGTCATAGTTTTACCGAAATGTTTTTTGTCTATATAATTTCAAAGTATCCTAATGAATGTCTTTTTTTCCCTTAATGTGATCAAGATTGTATATATTAATTTTAAGATTAATATCCATGTAACTTTTCTCTGCATTAAAACTGAGTTAATACCAAAGCATACCAGTTTGAGTACCTGAAGTTTTTGAAAAAACACGATCGAACTGCGCCAAGGAGCGCAATCTCGCTCCCTTGATTACGCGTGTCGAAAAAATTATTAAAGTATAAATTAAAAAATTAAATTGTTAAAAACTAGGTGGTATCCCCTGTCCATCTGACGGTGGACCAACCCACGTGTACAAATTATACAATAATGAACACTCATTTAACCAGAGTTCTAAAACTGTAATTTACTTGTATTATATAGTTCTATATTTTTCCTCTAAAAATTCGTTCTAAGAGCCCCTTTTTAGTTTAGTTCATCTCTGACGATGCATCACTTCTTTATTTGATAAAGTCATATATTTTGGAGATTAACACCATTCTTCCAACTTCCTGGAAAGTTGAGTGTTTAGTTCCGTTGATTGTTAATAAGTCTTCGCATGAGACGCCTTTCTTCTCACGTAACAATTCCAGTCCAGGCAATTGTTGCGATTTTTTTCTGTGAGAACTCGCAATAATGTACTATTGCAACCGTATAAAATGAAGCACAAGGTTGCTAATTCAGCGCATACGAGACATGCGAAATTGGGGTTATCTTGAACGTTGGTATTGCTGAGATAGTACGTAGTAAATATTAGTAAAAAATTTATTACTTATTATTTATTATTTATTAATAGTAATAAATTTATTACAGCATCGCGAAAAACTTTTTTTTTTATATGGGTAGAAATCATTAAAATTGATTAAAATTGGCTGAAAGGCATAGCACGTTTCGACAAATTGTGAGAGCTCGGTCGATTGTCTGTTTTAGCCAAATGCAATGGCTTTTCTTCCCCACACGAAATCTGAGGAGCCCAAAAATAGCTCGTGGTATGTAAATGGATAAATTGATCCAACTTTTAAAAAATTCCCCGTTTTTTCCCCATGAGAAGTGAGGAAACAACTAGTAAGGAAACTAATTATATAAATACTCAAAGATTAGTATTCTGTAATCATTTTAGACAAAATTTAAAGTGTAATACAGAAAAATATTTGAATCTGCATTACCCCCAACGATCTATAAAATAGATCAATCATATCAATTTTCCATCAGATCTTTCGTCTTGATAAAAATGTGGGAACTAATTTGATATCATGGGGCTACGAGCCAAGCGCTTCTTGGAGAGATACAGGAATCACGCCAAGCAGCACTTGTCGCTGGAATGGAATCCAAGATGGCGGCCTAGCGGTTACAAATCATCAGGAAAATAATTTTAAAGAACTCTTTTGAAATATATTGAAATATATTTCAAAAGGATATAGGAATAGATTAAGAATAAACAAGATAAATCAGTAATGTATATCAATGTAATATAATAAAAAGCTATATTTACTACTACTAATATTATGTAGTATATAATAGTAATCTTATATATGATTACTATTAAATTGCATTATAATATTATTAAATAATAATTATTATATATAATATAATTTAATAGTAATTATAAAAAAGAATATAATCATTTTGTAACATAATAAGATATATATAAAAATACTCATAACATAAGAATTATAAATAAATAACAAAATAATAATTATAAAGGAATAACATAATATGTAATATTTATATTTAAAGATTACATATAATAATTGTATTTTTATATTATAAATAAAATAATTACATAAATTATATTAAAATTAATAATAAATATCAATTAAAAAAATAATAACTTGCAATATTAAAAAACTGCTAGTTCCTTAAGGGAACTTCTTCGAACAAAAAGTTTAAAGATGCTTTATTTAAAAGTAAAATAAAGTGGAAACGCAAAAAAAATTAAAACACAGCCCTTATTTTTTTTTAAAAAAATATCCTGGTATCACCATTGATATTAGAACTTTCCACATCCGAAAATAGCAAAAAAATACAACAGAAGACTGAAGCAGCTGGCTTTAAAAACAAACAACAAAAGGGTTTAAAATTTTTTAAATAAATCGAATTAAATGAATGGTGGCCTTTACCCGGGGTGGTATGGGTTTTTCGGATCGTGGCTTGTCTTGTCACGGTTAAGAACCAACTAAAGAACCCCGTGTGGGGCGAAACGCATCTAAATCTGTGGGAAGCTAAAAAGCCCCCCCGTTGGTGTGGTAGGGTTTTGGGGAGGGGGGTCCCAGCTCGGGTGTCTCCACGTCATTGACCATGGTTCAAAATTACGTGGTCCGTTCCAAAACCGTCTGTAGCTGAACAGTGCGACGTTAATATTCAATCAATCAATTTGAAATTATAATAGGGTTATCACTGGGAAAAAAAACCAATAAAATTAATTCTAATATACGTTATCCCCATGTCAACCACAATGCCAGACGATAAAAATATCAAGGTAACCATATTGTATTGTTATCGCCCATCCCATAAACTTGGGGCGTAGCCCCATATCAAAAAAAACCCACGGTGGATAATTTTTTTAATGATTAATTTTTTTAATTAACTAATTTTTTACAAAAATTTGTTTTTTTTCTGTGTTTTGTTCCTGAAAATTGACAATCAAATATAGCATGATATAAGAATGGTGAACTTTCAACCCCGGACCCTCCACTTGAAAAATTCCTGTGTGCGCTACTGGCGCCAGTTTATAGCAAGCTGAATTAAAAAACACCGAAACATGAATCAAAAATTGAACACATTTTTACTGAGCAGCCCACAACCAGTTCTTATCTTTTTTCAAAAAATATATTCACATATTTTATTTTTAAGAAAATGTTTTAAATACAATATTTTCTCATCACTTATCAGATTTCAACCCATATACACAAATATATATATATAGTTTCCTTTACACTTAATTATGTAAATGAAAATACACTTAATTAGTTGAAAGGAGATGCAAACTCACAAATTTAAAACTTAATTTGATTACAGATTTCGGGGGAAAAATGTTCAAAACTTTTTGGGGCAAAAATAAATTTATGTGAAAAAAATGCCTCGTATGTTATATTTTAATCAATTAAAAATTTTTTTAAGTGTATCACTGGAGAAGTATTTAAAAAATATCACTAGACCGTTTTCATCTCCCCAGTAGGATATAAACTCAGTTACAAATTCCCAGAACGAACCATCAATTATAAAAGCAGCTATCACGTTGGCAATATTATAGGTCAGATTATTCAAAGAAAAACGTTTTTTCAATAAAAACCCCTTTTACCCAACATATTTCACAAATGTTCCAAAAATCCTTAAGTATGCTTTTTTTTAA
>BMAV01005470.1:0-34280 GCA_019973955.1 Trichonephila inaurata madagascariensis | reverse complement strand
AAAAAAAAAATGTTCTTACAAAGGGTTCCAATGCCCTTAATAAAATTGTGTCTAAATCTCTATTTCTAAATTTTTTTCGTTTTTGGTTTTTTTAAAAATTTTTTAATCTTAAATCCTCATTTTAACTTTTTTATGATTTCCAATATTTATCTTGACTTTAATTTTCATTGCAATTTTAATCTTAAATTTTCTTTTATAATTTCCAAAATTTATCTTGACTTTCTTTCATTACTCATCTTAAAATTTAAAATTTTTAAATATTCAATTTAAATTTAAACTCGTACAAAATTTTACTCAATAATAGGCCAACATTAATATCCCTTTTTTTTCCCCACTTCACTTTTACATTCAATTAAAAAATTTTTTTAACACTTAAATTTTAAAAAAAATTCTGGGTGCGCAGACCCAATATTGCATCATCACTCATAGGGAGCTGGTACTTCCCCCCTTTTCTTGTTGAAGCTAAAAATTGCATATTTTCAAGATTTTCGGGGTCGCCCCTAAAATGAAAACCTTTTGAGTCTCTATTTCCAAAATATAACTTTTTTCACATATATTATTTATATATACAAATTTTCATTCCTTTCCCCCACATCGGGTTTCCCAAAAAACCCCCAATGAGCGCGCAGGGGTTTTTATTTTTGTTAGTCCCCCCTGACTACCCCCGGTTTCCCTGAACCAGACCTCAAATACATAACAATCAACAAATATATATATACACATATTATACAATTAAAAACTTTTTTCAAAAAACTATTATAACAAATAACCAAAGGAATTTTCGCATCTCACAAATATACATCGAAGCAAACAAATGGGGATTAAAAATGTTTTCTTAAAAAAAAAATTTTAACAAGTCAAAATTTCCCAAACTTAAATAAAACCATTGTAGTGTTTGACTTGGCTTAAATTTTTAAGCACGCCCGAGACTTTTCTTTGAATAATTCTTCCGACCACTTGTTGGGAAAATCATAAAAAAAAACAAAAACCTGATTTTTATATGTTTTCTCCCACATTCACGTCCAACGATGAGGTTACCTTTCTTTTTCCCCGGTTGTACTGGAATTTCTTGTTGTAAAATTTTTAATCTCCTTGTCGTCCTTTTCCCTTTACTTCCCCAAATTTTCCTTGGCTGGTCGGGGGTTCTTCGTTCTCCGTCGTCCTTAGACTGTAAGTTGATTTATTTGAAACTTGTGCATTCTCTTGTTTTTTTTTCCTGCTTCTAGAAATAGTACTGGATGACATTTGTCTTTATTATTATTATTGTTCCCCTTTTTTGCCACTTTCTTTGTGGTCCATTTCCCCCCACACACCTGATCTTTAAACCCTATTATATCAAACCTTTTTTTTTATTTTCATTCCCAAACTAACTAGGTAGTGATCGACCAGTGATTTGTTTTAGGGGGCCCCTTCTGTATTTTTATATTGATTTGATTGGTTCCAATCCCTTTTGCCTCTAAATTTTCCCCGCAGATTTTCCCCATATTGTGACTCATTTAATCTTTATGTATTTTTTCCAAGTTTTTTCCGACTTGTTTTTAATCTTTTTGGGAACCTGTTCCTAATTGACCTCGTCACATTTCAGACGAATATTTTTATTTGATCTACGTTAACTGTTTTTTTTTTCCTGTTTCCATATTACAATATTATTACAATTTTAAACTTCTAAGACCCTATGGGGCCCCTCAAATTTTTTTTTAAAATTTAGCAAATACTTTGTTATGCTGAACACGGGGTGTGTTTCTAATAAGCCCAATCATTTCCCTTTTATTTTATGTCTTTTCATTATTATAATTTTTTTCCCACCTTTCCTGTTTAATTTTCGTATTTAGTCTAGTTTTTAAAGTTTTCTGTATATCTTGAATTTTGAATTTTGAACTTTCCGATATCATAACAGTTTTTGAAATGGTAATCAACTTTCGCCCTAAAAATAATTCAGCCGGGTTTTTTCCCCGTTTTTTCCCCTTTTTACCGCCGAGAATAGCGTAAGAAAACTCACGTAAAATTGATCCCAATATCGTGTTGATCATTAACATAATTTGCAATCATTTGCACTATATTCGTTAACTTTTTTCAGTCCGATTTGTTTGGGGTCGATATGAAACAGTCTTAAATGCCTTATGCCTAATCTTTCCAATGCTAAAAAACTCGGATATAAATTGGGGACCATTATCACTTTTTAAATTTTTATTGGCCCAAAAACGCGATATAAAGTTATCAAAAATATCCGCTATTATACGAGATGAGGCCTTTTAAGAGGTAAAATTTCACCCCATTTGCTAAAAATGATCGGTTATTACTAAAATAAAAAGGGTTACGTCTTATTCTCGATATGGGATACGGCCTAACAAATCTAATCCTATCTCTTTGGGATAATTCGATATAATTGGATTTAATCGACCAGCTGGTAACGCGTTTTATAGTTATTAATTTGGGCCCAAATATGGCATGTGAGACATAGATCAATGAATTTTCCGTAGGGGGAAAAAACAAACGTCCCAAATTTTTTATGATACGTTTTAAATTTTCCTAAGTGTCCAGCGTTTGGGCTTGTCATGAAATTTTTTCTTATTTCATTCCTTAAAGTTTTTGGAATGTATACACGTTTTTTCCAATGACGTTGCGTGTTTCGCATAAAATAACAATCTTTAAATTTAAAAACAAATGGGGCCCAAACTCACATATCGTTGCTTTAAACCCGAGTTATTTTCCCGGGTTTTCAAATATCATAGATATGACCTACTTGGTCATTTTTCTGTTCTTTTTTAATTTTTCCGCGAAGTAATACAAAACCCTATTATGGCAAAATTTAAATTTTTTATCCCCAAATTTACTTTGTTCCCTTTAAAAGAATGTCAGCCACTGCATTTTGAGTTCCGGTCTATGTTCCCATTCTATATTGAATTCTGAACTTTAGTGCCCATCTAATCATCCTACTTGAAAAATTTTTTTGCCATGTGTTGGGCGTGTTAATGCGGGTGATTGTTATTACCTTAATTGGAATTTTCCCCAAATATGTTCTAAATTTGTTCAACGCCCATACTACTGCTAGACATTCTCTTTCGGTTACGTGTAATTCCTCTGCGTTGTTCGTGTACGTGACGCAAATACCACTGGTCTGTTTTGTTGGGAGCCCCCAAAACCAATCGAACTGGCATCGAAATAACTCGAATGGCTCCTGAAAGTTTGGAAATTTTTAAAAAACTGGCGTTTTTGTTACCGCCCTTTGACCCTTCGAATGCCGTGCTTCATTGACCAGAAAAATTTTTTTAAATTTTCGTTTGATTATAAAGTTTTTTCAAAAACCGCAAAATTTTTTAATAAATTTCGCGTACCACTGGGAATACCTAAAAACTTTGACACCTCCTTTTTAGTTACGGGGGGGTTTCTCCTTTTTATATTTCCCCAACCTTTTTCTCATCCCTTTTAATTCCTTTTTTACTAATAATTAATTTCCCAAAAATTTTTAATTCATCGCACCCAAATTTACATTTTTCCTTATTTAAATGTCAATCCTACATCCTTTTAACAACGAAAAAAATTCCCTTTTAAATTTAACATGGTGAGGAATGATGGGGTAATAAAACGTCGTCCATATAAACACCCAAATTTCCTATCACCGGTTTTAGGTTATGTCAATTGCTTTTTTAAAATTGGGGGCTGCTCCTGATAAACCGAAAATCCGCTTGAAAGCATAAGTGCCACTTTTACTAAAATGGGTCTTAACTATATCACTGGGGTTTACTGCCATTTGAAAATACCCACTTCTTAGATCAAAAATGACATTATTGTTGTATATGGTATGTTCGTTAATAAATCATCTATTAACGGTAAAGGGTATCGCGGGTACTTTGTGATCGAAAATTTTTTTAGTCTACTGCAAATCTTATGCTTCCCGGGTTATCCGGTGGTAACCCCTTTTTTTCTTGCATAATACAACAGGTGACGCGTATGGGGATTGAATTGAACAACGTTTCCTCTTGTAACATTTTTTTGGAAAATCTATTATTGCTTGTTAGTGCGATCATACCTTTTAAGGCCCGAAGCTACTGGTGGGTTATCCCGTGTCAATTTCATGGTATAAAAAAATGAGTAAGACCTGGTTTTTCTGAAAATAACCCTTTAAAACTCTTTAAAAAAAAATTTTTTTAGTTTTTGTTTTTTCCTCCCCAATTTTTTTTTTAGATAAATCTATCTCAACTTTTCCCCTTTTTAATTTGGGTTTAACCACCTTATTTATTTGAGAATCGAATTTTTTAAAGATTTTTTATCAAAATCTAATACGATTCTTTAGCACTTATGAAATCGATACCCCGAATACATGGGGATTCTAAATCTTTTTAACAACGAAATGACCAACCTTTTGAATTGTCTGATCCGAATATTCAATTCTACAATCCCCTTTTTTTGGCATTTCGCACCCTGTGCTGTTATTACCTGGGGCCCCGATTTTTATTTGTTTTAGAAAAAAATTTTCTTTTACTTTTTCCATATAAAGATTTTTTCTGCTCCGGGCCCATAGGGTTTCAAAAAGTGTTATTTAAAAAATAGGAACGTAAAATTTAGGGTGAAAACATATCGGGGAAAATCTAATTTTCTCTTTTTCGACAAACCCTTGAGGTTGATTTAACCTTTTATTTAACTCCCGTCCTATCGCCTCGATTGAAATTTTCACTCGAACCCCTATTTCTACGGTCCCCCTATTAAAATTATCATTTTCCCCCCTTTTTGACCTGAGTAAGCCCTGTTATTGAATCCTTTTATCATTATTCTGAAACCTATTCCTCTGAACCCTCTATTTTTTTGACGGCTATTCTCTAAAACCCCATTTTACTGTTTTTGGTTACGTCTTACTTTAGAATTCCTCCGTTTCTACCCAAATTTGTTTAAAATTAGGATCCCATGCGCATTTTGACCTCGTCTTTTTATATTATCGTTTTAAACCCCCTTTTTTTGAAGAATATTTTTTCGAATTTAAAGACTTCTAAAAGTTTTATCGTGTTTTTTTTGGATTTCGACTTCCACGTGTCCTGACTGTGGTTCGAGTCGAACTAAAAAAATATCCACTAAGTCTGCTTGGGGCATTCCCAATTCTAAACTTCTCTATTTTTTTATCTATACACGAAATCAGTAGATCCTGATTTCTTTTTCCGTGGGGTGCATAAAAATTTCGACTGTAGTTCTTTTTTTATTTTTGACAGCGGAAAAAGCCCCTTCGCTAATTCATTTTAGCTGCGCAAAAACCTGGCTGTATTTTTCACTAACAACGAACCAAATATCGAATACCAATCTTAGCCCTTCCCCGAGATGACTTTTAATACAACAATTCTTGGGATTTAAAAACTGTATGTTTTATCTATAAACCCTTAAAAACCTCTGTTCTCCGCCCTGAAAAGTACATTTTGGGAGAACCGTACTTCCACCTACATTACCAACCCAGAATTATATAAGTTCCCAAAAAGCGACATACCATCCGATGACCATGTCGTGCCGGTTCCGCGGTTTTAGAGGGGTGGGGTTATCAAAATGATGAAAAGTGCATACAGCTTTTTTAAGAATAACTTATATTATTTAAATTCTAATTTTTTACAATTTTAATTAAAGTGAGAGTTAACCCCCAAATTAAACCGTGTATTTAAGTCGATCAGCAACTAGATCTTTTATCTCAATTATCATTAATAACCTTATTCATCTAATTACTTATATCAAATATTACCTTTTTCAGATCTCCTTCCTTTACCTAAAGAACGATATCTATAAATTCATTATATACGATGATTCCAACTTCTTTATCTTAGGCTTCTATTCTTTTTCCCAAACTATCGGACTGCTAACTTTGATCTGCAAGATTTCCACTAAGCTTTGTCACGCTATCGATCAGAATAATTCCACACTACTATTTCTGCTTGCGCGCTATATCTTATCATCAAAAACTTCATCCTTTTATAGTATATCTCATTTGCATAATATCTTTGTTTATCTTCTTGGTATTGGGGTTGAAAAGTTTTGCCTAATCGTGGCCGTCAAAGAACATAGGAGTTATGTTACAGAAAAAACGCGATAGACGTCACAGTGTGCATAATATAAAATTCGAATGCTCCGTTTGCAAACATATATTTGTTTTGGATAAGCAGATTAATTTCGCCTCGGAAATGTCGAAGGACAAAATATTTGAGACTACTAGATAGAAAAAAATTTAAAATGCCTACAAGATATTGATATGAAAGTCATTTCAACGCAATATTTCATTTTTAATTTGTTAATATCAAAAAAATTCGAATCGAAGTTTCTTAAAGTTGATTGCCAATTATCTTGCTTTTTCAAGCATAACAGAAGCGTATCTGGAACTACATGAGCTGTGGAATGTCTTGCTTCGATCCATTCACCTTGTGTAAATTGTAAGATACCTGCATTTTCATAATTTAAAAAAGTATTTGTTACATTTGTGAATACATGCCTAAATAATTATTCAAAAAGTGCAGGAAGAAATTTTATCCGAGAAAGATAACCGAAAAATGAAGAAATTTAAGGCCGATTAAATTAATGTTTGTTTTTTATTTTTTTGGGGGTTTTTTTAAATTTTCCCAATTATCATTCGTATGTTATTCTTTGGGCATGTATTTTCCTTGTAATTTTTTTATACTATATACATTTTATGAACATGTTTTTAAATTTTTCACATAATTTTTATTTGAAGAAAAATTTTTTATTTATTTTTCTTTTTTTCGTTTAAAAATTTTTTTCAAAAGATTTTAGTTCCCAAAGGGTAAAATGTTTAAATTTTTTTAAATTTTAAAAAATTTTTTTTTTAAATTTTTTACCATAGTTTAATATTTTAATTTTTAAAAGCATATTTTATAAAAAAAATGTAAATTTTTAGTTTTAAAAAAAGTTCATCACAAATGCAAATTTTTAAAAATTTTAAACTATTTTTACGTTGCCTCATTAATGATATATTCCATGTTTTTTTTCGATTATTTTTTAGGTGGTTTTTTACTAATGTATATATTTTAACGTCCCATATTTGCTAAAAGTAATTTTATGGTGTTAAACTGTTCATGTCATACGCATTTTTTTTTAAAGTAATAATATGCCTTAAATACCTTTTACTTTTCATATTTTTTTAAAATAAATGTTTTTTTTTTAAATTTTTTACTTTTGAATATTGAATGAAAAGAATTTTTTAATTGAATTTTTTTAACCCTATAATTTAGGGAATCCATTTTTAATATATAATTACTGTAGTGTCTAAAACTGTTTATCATTTCTATATTTGTATATATTTTTGCATGCATTTTTTTTCATAATTCTTTCTTTTGTTGATTCATTGATTCTATGAGCATAAAAAATGTCATTTCACAGGAAAAAGGAACTCCAGCTAAATGGTTCTAAATTCACATGATTTTTTATTAATATACCTCTAATGCTCTACTTTTCAAATTTTCTTTGCAAGTAAATGTTTTTTTTTAATTTTATCTGATTGAAATTATTTTACATTGAGTCAATTTTTTCTTAGATTTTTCTTATACTGTTACGATCCTTTCATGAGTGATTTTGTCCCTTTTTCCGGGAAAATATTATGCATCATTCTAGCGTATTAATACATAACTTTCATCAGAAAATATTCAAAGTGAGAATTAAATATATATATATATATATATAAATGCGGAAATATTATGAGTCTATGGCATGAAAAGAAAGAAATGTTCACAGCTTTATATTCCTCACAGAGCGAATGTGCGTAGAAAAGCTTTCCCTCCTTTCGTGACGTCATCAAAACTCTGTCGCGGCCTGGTCCTTTCAAGATAGCCTTGGTTGAGATTGTAAGAATGTAAGCCGGATCACGGCAAGTGTGTGTCTCATCAAATATTACAATAATTAATTTGTGACGTCGTTCAATATTGTTTGTTCATTTAATGGATAAGTGCGGATATACACATATTCGATTCTTTTATTAGTGACAACAAATCGTAGGGAAAGTATGTCAAAATCTCTTGTCGTCGGATTTTATTACTTACCATATATATTTTTTAAAAATTTTAAGTTTTTCGAAATAAACTTGAAAAATTATAAATGTACAGCAAATGCATACAGTTTATTATCTATACCAGTTTTACCCAACCTGCTTACTGCCACGACCTGGTCAACGTTTGATAATTTTATCGCAGCCCGCTGAGGTGGGGGATGAGGATTTTTTATATTTTATATTGTTTTGACTTAATAATTTTAGTTTATATGTATTTAAATATTCCTTCGGAATAAAATACCACACCAAAAAAAAGTAAAAAAAAAAAAATGAAAAAAAAGATGAATATAAAGTGATTTAACATGAAGTATAAAGTGATTTTCGTGGAAAGTCGCGCAAACTCGAGAGAAATACATCATAGTAAATAAAAAAGAAATAATTCAATGTTCCCCGGGCAGCCCGAGGGCTGTGGACCTCTGATCTATACTCTAATAAAAGAAAGAGGTTGTGTGCATGTGTGTGTCCACGATGTTGCACAAAAATAAAACGTGAAGTTTTGCATGTTGGAACTGTAGGTTTTGATGCTGCGCACCTCAAAGATTTTCTTCAGAATCCACGTTAGATTTTTTTAAAATTAAATTTTAAGCGATTTTCCAACTCTAGCAATATGACGTCATATGATGTCACGTCTATCTTTAAATACAAGCATTTATGCTTCGTGCAATTTTTTTGAGGAGTGTACATATTTTTCATCATCCTCGTTGGGTCAACAGCTTCGGGTAGGCCTTGGCCTTCTTCTGAATATTTTTTCTTGTCGGCAGTTCCATACCCTTACAGTCTTGAAATCAGTGTTAGAGAGTTCATCCATCAAAGTCGTGGTCGTTCTCTAGTTCTGCTACTCATAGAATTATGTTTGAAGATCTTACATGTTTGGCTAGTAGTATCCAAGAGGCAAATATGCCCTGCAAATTTAATTCTACTTAATTTAAAAAGTAGTACTATTGACAGGAACATGAAAATGAAATTCCAAAGAAGCTCCATTTTGGGAAATGGTTCTTCAAAGTTTATTCGGTATGACACTTACACTATATCAAAAAGTAATTTGGCCTTCAGGAGTTATCGAGAAAACTTAAGTCAGAAGGATACTATGGAAATTTTCTATCCTTTCTAGAGATTGTCGATCGATATGACTACATACTGCGGCAAGTTTTGCCCAAATGTCGTAGTGATTTTTATTTCTAAGTTTTGTCATCATTTTGTTATTTATTTTTTCGTTCATTTTTTATTAACTATTTGCATTAAGTTTTATTCTTATAATCATGTATTTTTCATGTTTCTGGACCGACAAGAAATTTGAGTACGACTATTCAATATGAAATGATTGAGTGTGCTTGAGGATGAAACTTGAAAATCCTCTGATAGAACAAATTAGAGCGTCACCGTTATTCGTCGCCATAATGGATACGACACAGGACACATCAAAGTAGATCTCTCAGCTAAGCATTGCTACGAGGTATGCAGTAATAACAGATCAGAAAATGCACTGCCAGTTGATATAGAAGTACAAAATTGTTTCTAGGCTTTAATGCAGCAATCAAACATGGAGTGACAGATTTAGTCAACCAGGTAACTATATTATTTATCGACAAAAATATCAACTTCAGAAATGAGTGGGTCAAGATTATATGATAGAGCCAGTGTGATGAGTGGTATGTGTAATGGTGTACAAAAACAGATTAAGGCTATTCAGCCTAACACGGAGTACGTACGGTTAGTGTGTGATAGCCTGGCACCATTTCTCGAATCCTGGTTAAAATTGTCACTTGAACCCCTCTTTCTGAACTGATACCGTCGGCCACTAATCTCGAATCCCCAATCATCCCTGTCAACCTGGTTTTTGTTCTCGAATCATTGGTTCCTCTGGGGTCTCAACTTCTTTAGGTGGGTACGGGTGTCACAATCCCGAGGTACTCTAGTGATATTTACCTTTTCCCTAGGGGTTTACTGTCTTTGGTAAACACGGGTGTTACGACCCTGGGGTACCCCAGTGATCCTTCTCTATTTTCGACCCTACATCATGTCATCCAATTTCTTCTTTTTCCGTCCAGACCATAGACCTATGAATGTTTGGCGCAGTATAGCCAAAACTGACTCTTGCGCCATAACACACCCAAACTCAACTCAACTCAGCCTCTGGGGTCTATTCCCGTACGTATTTCTGTAATTATCTCTCCTATCATTTTGTCGATCCAAAACTTCTGCATCTCAACAATTTCTACTTCTACGAATGTCGGGAGACCTCCGACGATCCCAATCTAGTCTTTCCCTATTATAATTTTTACTCGAACCCCGAGTCTCCCTGTCCGAATATCTTTCTTCAAATTTTGAGATCACCTGTAACAACTGAGCTCTAGTGGTGGGGTTTCTAACCTGAACATACTGAACATACATCGAACCTGAGGTTCGAGTCGAGCCATAATATGCTCGAAAACCCCACACCAAAACACACACACACACACACACACACACACACACACACACACACACACACACACACACACACACACACACACACACACACACACACACACACACACACACACACACACACACACACACACACACACACACACACACACACACACACACACACACACACACACACACACACACACACACACACACACACACACACACACACACACACACACACACACACACACACACACACACACACACACACACACACACACACACACACAAACCCGCTTCTGATATATTTAGTCCCAAAAGCTTATGTATTTTGAAAAGTCCGATGGCGCTTGACCACTATTTTGATTTGAGGAGTAGAACCTCACTTCCAACTCCGTCTTATTTCGAACTGCAGGGAAATTTTCCGTTAATGCCTCCCTTAATTGTGCAAAGTCAGTGTGGCTGTCCACTGCACTAAAGCATATCCAAATATTTCAAACCAATCCATAGCTCGTCCCCTGAGATGGCCCTTTAAATATGCAAACGCCAAATTGCTGGGTATCTCATGATATTATTCTCAATGCATTCTAAAAACTCCTCGACATTTTCCGACCCAGATAAAAAAAAGTTCAGGCAAAACCCTCAATTCGGATCAGACTCAAACCTAGGGGTTAGGGAAATTAAGATCACCTTGGGAAAAACCAGTTGAGAGCCATTGTGATTGAATCCCACCTGGGGAAGCCATCTCTTCATCTACTTGACCTAAATCTGTAGGGGGTAAAGATTGATGACCCAAGCTAGCCTTGAGGAGAGAGAGAATCCAATTTATTATTATCAAATATAATAATCAAAGACAAACTTTCTATAGAGGGAAAATCAAGAGTGATATATCGTAGCTCAAAATTTTATGTGAATAAGCGCATTAATTCCTAATAGTTTAACTTTCCTCAAAGTTATATTGAGAATCTTAACTTCTTTAACTTATTTGAATTGCTAATGTCCGTCCTATGATCACGCGTCTAAATTTCGATACTTATCGTAACAGCACTGCGTTCAGAAACTCAGCTTCTTCTTCGATTACTAAACAGTCACTATATATATATATATATATGTAGGATATCCCATTTGTAAAAGGTTAGATCATATCCCTTTACCGAGGTCGGCAATTCTGATCAAAAAAAGTATTCCACATCAACGCCATCTAGCGTCCCTTTTAAAACTCCGACATCAACCTTTTTCGGCAGAGGCCCACTAACACTCGTCAGAGAAACGTCGTATTTCGCGCGTCAGCGCCATTCGTCCACGCCAGGCGGTAAGTCTTAATAGGACCATAATGAGTTCTATTTAATCTCAATTGCCTCCCTTAAAGTAATGTGATCTAACTTTCCTATTCTTCCGAAATATGCTTATCCAACTTTCTTATTCTTTTGAAATATTCCCCATGTAAATACTCCCCTATAATTCTTAATAAATTATTTAGTTTTCAACTAGTTTCTTTCTTAAAATATGTTGTCTATTTTATTTCAAAATTAACTAATACACCCTAAAAACCCCTAGACACCACGCCATAAAAACCCCACTATCTGAAGAATCCCACCTTTTTGGAAGATTTCGATTGGATTCCCACAGAAATAATTGGGGGATCACTCCGGGATTGATTTAAAATCTTCTTTTCCTAACCTTCTTCTTTTTTGGAAAAAAAATTGACTTAACGCCCAAATTGAAAACGCTGACTGAAATGGCAACAAACGGTTTGCCTCTCATAACATACTAACATTGTAGCAACAGTGTTCCTTTTTATGGAGTTATTTTCGTACTGCAAGTATCAGTTCTGAAAATTGATCCAGTCCATTTCAAGCTTCATCTGCAGCATCCAAGAAAATTACGTTTTCAACAACTGTATTAGGTACTGTTTTTTATTATGTTCTTCATTAAAAGAAAGGAAATCTCTAAAAGAAGAATTGCAGAGCCATCGTCCATGCTGTTAATATCAAAATTGTGTTTGAATTTTTAAAGTATATAATTTATATTTTAAAGCATTGTGACATCTCTCGCGTTCCTCTTCTAACATAACTCCTACGTTCTTTGACGGCCACGATTAATGGAAAAACTTTTCCAACCCAATTCTAAGAGGAAAAACGAATCAACAATGCAAATAAGATATCCTTTAAAAGGATAGAAGGTTTAGTGAGAGAAGATGGCAATCTTAGAGAAAGCTTAGTGTGGAGCAGTTCGGAACAAGTGTTTAGACGGCCTACTCACAAGAAAGACGGAAACGCCTACCCTCGATAATAATATTTATAAGGAGGAGCAATTGTACACGAGTACATCTATCTGCCTACAAGTATCAGAATCGATGAGTCTTCACCCAAGGTAGGAGGATTATATTCTAAACGATAGTATAATATAGAAAGCTAGATTAGGCAGATAATTAATTATATTTTGGATAAATGATCTAGTTGTGCGATCTGACTTAAATAATCGGCATACTTTGTGGTTTATTCTCACTTAATATAAGTTTGTTCATTATATATAAGTAATTTAAGTTAAATTCTTAATAAAAGTTGTATTAAGAATTATAGAATGTCTCATCCTTCCAATAATCCCACACCTCTAACTTACGCGGACCCACCACGTCATAGCTATCGACAGATGGCTATGTCACAGCATAATGTTTATCTTTAAAATATTATTTTTCTATTTGTGCATATTTAATCGCCCGTATTAAATTCTTTGCAAGTATATCTTTTAAAATATTAAGGAAATCGATGAACATTCAAGTTAGGAATATTTGTGTAACGAATCTATTTTATGTGTTTTAAAGAAATGCTCTGGTTGTGTTGACCTTGACCGGTGCTTCTTAGCTCATCAAGAAAATCTCGATTGCAAAAAGTTTTTTCCCCACAGCTGTTGTGTAATAAATTAATCATTTCCTGTATTTTGAGAAGAAATTTCACTGAATCATTTTTGCTTTCTTTTAAAAACATCGTTCATTTTATAATTTATTGAGGGGAAACATCCTAGATGATCCTTTTAATGGTGTATTTTTATCATTCAATATATGAATTTTTGGAGTTCATTTTTGACAAATTTTTTTTTTTATTGAAACTTTCTTTTTAAATTTTTAATATGAGATAGATCCTGAATGTTTTTTATTTTATTGGTGTAATAAAAAATTTTGAGCTTTTTTTTTAAGTGACAAACCCCCCCAAATTTTGTTTCGTTTTGAATGTTTAAAATTTTTTTTCATTTTATAAAAAATTTAAATTTTTCCAGTTTTTAAAACAAGATTTATTTTTAATTTTTTTTTTACTTTCAAATTTTTTTTTTTTGCATTTATTATAACAAAAGGAGACAACTGATATATTAAATGTTTTTTTTTAGAAGTTTTTTTTTTTTTTTTAAATTAATAATTGAATTTAAATTTAAATTCCTTTGTTTTACCCCCGGTTTTTAAAAAAGGGAAAAATTTAAGGTTTTTGAGTATTTTTATTGCATATTTAATGTATTTTGGGCATTATAATTTTTATCCCCACGAATTTTTTTTAATTTAAAGCGGGTTTCATTCTATAGTGATACCATTGTTTTGGGTTGGGAACCCTTTACTGTTTTTATTTTAAATTTTTTTTTACTTTAAAAAAAATTTAAAATTTTAAAATTTTTAAAAAGGCCTATCTTTGGCAAACTCGACGTGAAGTTTTATTGGGGCTTAGCCACAGAACCAAATTTAAAAAATTTGGTTAATTTTGACCATCGCTCTCTCAAAGACCCCAATTACTAGTAGTAAAGAAAAAATGACGAAAGATCTAACCAAAAAAACCCACCCCACAACGATAGTAGAGGATCCCTAAAACCGGAAGTTTTCAATTACGCATTTGAAGAACGGGAAGAAAAAAAAACGCATAGAAGAACGGGGAAAAAAAAATTACGCTAGAAGCCAATGCAGAAAGAATACGCATACAGGGAAGAAGAAAGAAAGAATACACATCGAAAAATTGAAAGTTTGATGAACAAAAAAGTAAAAAACGAAAATTTTAATTGGAAAAAATGAGGGTCCAAAAACGCAATCTAAATTAGTTGCTGATACATCCGAAGTAATACTAAATTTCACGTCAAAGAAGTGTTTAAAATTTATACATCGTTTCGATTTGAAAAACATCAAAATCTTTTTTCCCAAAATTATTCGAACGTCAAGCGCAGATACTGGATATAAATCAAGAATTTTGGGTTTTCTCATCTGTTAGGCTTATTACCGGCTGAAATATCTCACATCATAGCGAGAGAGCCTGATGACAAAGCTCACTCTTACGAACATGTTAAAGACTTACTACTGAAACGTTTTAAGCTAACTCCAGAAAAATTTCGACAGCTATTTGTTTCTCATCAAAAGGCTCCTGAAAGAACATGGATTGATTTCTACCATGAATTAAATACTTACTTCAACGGGGCTGGATAGACGGTTTAAAGATAGATACTTTCGAAAAATTATCTGATCTAGTCATAACGGATCAACTTAAACGGAAAACACCTTTCGAATTTAAAGAATATTACTTAGATGAATGGCCAAATATGAACTCTCCTGTTCAATTAGCAGAAAAACTCGAAGAATTCGAAGACGTTAAAATGACACTGAAGCAAAAGGGAAATCCATTTGCGAAGAAACAAGAATTCAAACCCGTTGAAAAAACTCGTAGATATGAAGAGAAAATTCGAATACTATAACAGAACAGATAAGTTTCCAGCGTCAACAAATTTCAACAAACATTATGAAGCTCCTGTCACCAAGTACGAAAATGTTCAAAGATGTCAAGACAATGCACAGAAAGGGTATTACAATAAAAATTACGAAAAACACCCAAACTACAATGCTCAGACGAATTATTCAAAGAACGTCCAGAGGAAACTTGCACACTCATCGTTAAGGAAGGTTTACGTACTAAAGAAATATTTTTCGCGGAAAGAAGAAAATCACGGCGCTTATAGACAGTGGTAGTACCGTAAGTTTGCTGCAAGAGAACACAAGCAGAAGAATCATAGACCCAACAAAATTATCGAAGAATAAAATACTTCTCACAGGTATTGGAGAAGCACAGGTGACAACTATCGGTTCCTATGAACATGAATTTGAAATTGACAATGAAAACTATTCATTGACTTGGCATGTTGTACCTGCCGAAAAATTAAAATTCGAAGCAGTTATTGTGTCAGACCTTTTGGAACAAGCATCGATAAGTTTCATGAAAAAAGGAGTTAAATTCAACAAATATGAAAATCAAGCACTGCGACATAGCCACCCTGTGATGACCATGTCGTACCGGTTCCGCGTAAGCTAGAGGTGTGGGATTATCAAAATGATGAGACATAGTAGTTCTTAATACAACTTTTATTAAGAATAACTTATATTACTTAAATTCTAATTTGACAATTTTAATTAAAGTGAGAGTTAACCCAATTAAACGTGATTATTTAAGTCAGACCCGCAACTAGATCCTTTATCTCAATTATCATTAATAATCCTATTCATCTAATTACTTATATCAAATATTACCTTTTTGCAGATCTCCTTCCTTTACCTAAAGAACTATACCCTATAAATTCCTTTTATATGCGATGATTCTAACTTCTTTATCTTAGGCTTCTATTCTTTCCAAAACTATCGGACTGCTAACTCTTGATCTGTAAGACTACCCCTAAGCTATCTTTAAACTACCCGCACTAACGATCAGAATGATTCCACACTAAACTATCTCTAAGCTTGACGCGCTATATCTTATCATCAAGCTTCTATCCTTTTATAGTATATCTCATTTGCATAATATCTTTGTTTATCTTCTTGGTATTGGGTTGGAAAAGTTTTCCATTAATCGTGCCGTAAAAGAACATGGTTATGTTAGCAGAAAGACGCGAGACGTCCCCCCCAAGAAAAAACATTTTTTGGGTTCTCATCCTTAATAAATTACGTCTAAATCTCTATTTCTAAATTTCTTCCTTTCGGGGTTTATTTAAATTTTAATCTTAAATCCTCATTTTATTTTATGATTTTCCAATATTTATCTTGACTTTAGATTTCATTGTAATTTTAATTAAATTTTGCTTTTATAATTTCCAAAATTTATCTTGACTTTTAATTTTCATTACTCATCTTAAAATTAAATTTTAATATTCAATTTAAATTTAAACTCGTGAAAATAAATTTTTTTACTCAATAACTAGGCCAACATTAATAATTACTGTTTAATTTATCCCACTCTCACTTTTTAACATTCAATTTCTTTAAATATTTAACACTTAAATTTTCAAAACAAATATTCTGGGTCGCAGCCCCAAAATCTTTGACTCTATCACTTCATATGGAGCTGGTACTTCCACTCCTTTTTATTGAAGCTATAAATTGCATACTTTTCAAGATTTTCAGGGTCGTCTCCTGAAATAAAACTTTTAGTCTCTATTTCCATAATATTAATCAATTTCAAATTATTATATATTATTTATATATCAAATAAATTTTCTTCCATCCCACATCTGGTTCCAAAACTCCCAATGAGCCGCGTACTCGTTGTTATTTTGTTAGTGCCTGACTACGCCGCGTTTCCTGAACCAGATGCCTCAAAATACGTAACAATACAACAACATATATATATCACATATTATACAATTACAAACATTTTTCAATAAACTATTATACAAATAACCAAAAGGAATTTTTCGCATCTCACGAAGTCATACATCGAACAAAAAATGTGATTACAAAATGTTTTCTTCAAAAAAAATTACAACAAGTCAAAAGTTCCAAAAATTAAATAAACACTCATTGTAGTGTTTGACGCATTATAACTTTAAGCATCGCCGGGACTTCCTTCTTTGAATAATTCTTCACCACTTTTGGAAGATCATAAAAAATAAACAATACAACCTGATTTTTATATGTTTTTCTCCCACATTCACGTCCAACGATGAGGTGCTATCACTCTTCTTTCCTCGGTTGTACTGGAATTTCTTGTTGTAAGGCTTGTAACTCCTTGTCGTCCTTTCCTTGACTTCCCAATTGTCTCCTTGGCTGGTCGGGGTTCTTCTGTTCTCCGTCTTGGCCTTAGACTGTAAGTTGATTTATTTGGAACTTCTTTGCATTCTCTTCTGTTCTTTTTCCTGCTTTTGGAAATAGTACTGGATGACATTTGTTTTTTATTATTATTGTTCCCTTTCTTTGCCACTTTCTTTTGTGGTCCACTTGCCCCGACACACCTGATCTTTTTAAAACCCTATTAAAATCCCAAACCTTTTGTTTTATTTTTCATTCCCAACTGAACTAGGTAGTGATCTGACCAGTGATTTGTTTTATGGGTCCTCTCTGTATTTTTATATTGATTTGATTGGTTACCAATCCCTTTTGCCTCTAACTTACGTTTCACCGCAGATTTTTCTTTTCCCATATTGTGACTCATTTAATCTTTGATGTACTTTTTCCGAAGTACGAGTTTCCTGACTTGATCTTATACTATTTGGGATACCTGTTCTAATTCGACCTCGTCACATTTCCTATGACGATATATTCTTATTTGATCTACGTTAACTGGTTTAAACTTTTTCCTGATTTCCATATTACAATATTATTATTTTTCTTAACTTCTAAGACTCTATAAGGTCCCTCAAATTTTTGTTTAAATTTAGCACATACTTTGTTAGCTGCTGAAATTACAGGGTGTGTTTCTAATAAGACCCAATCATTTACCTTTATTTTTATGTCTTTTCTACGTCTATTATAATATTTTTCCCACCTTTCCCGTTTAATTTCTACTTAGTCAAACTTCTTTAAAGCTTTTCTGTATATCTTGAATTTTTGAATTTTGAACTTTCCGATATCATAACTAGTTTTGAAATAGTGTAATCAATTTTCGACCTAAAATAATTCAGCCGGTGTTTTCCGTTGTTTCATTCACCGCCGTACGAATAGCGTAAAACAAACTCACGTAAGTGATCCCAATATCGTGTTGATCATTAACATAATTTGCAATCATTTGCACTATATCTCGATTAACTCTTTCAGTCCGATTTGCTTGTGGTCGATATGCAACAGTCTTCACACCTTATGCCTAATCTTTCCTTAAGTTAAAAATCTCGGATATAAATTGGGGACCATTTCACTTATTAATTTTATTGGAGCTCCATAGCGATATAAAGTTATCAAAAAAAAATCACGCTATTTTACGGGGATGAGGCCTTTTTAAAGTATAATTTCAGCCCATTTGCCGGGAAAAGATCGGTTATTAAAAATATAGGGGTTACGTCTTATTCTCGATATAGGATACGGGCCTAATAAATCTAACGTCACTATCTCATTCGGATAATTTGATATAATTTGGATTTAACCGACCAGCTGGTAACGCGTTTTATAGTTATTAACTTGGCACATATGGCATGTAGAGGGGATATTGATCAATGAATTTTTCTCATGTACGGAATAACAAACGTCCGAATTTTATGATACGTTTTAAATCTGCCTAAGTGTCCAGCGGTTTGGGTTGTCATGAAATTCTCTCATTATTTCATTCCTAAGATTTTGGAATGTATACACGCATTTCACCTAATGACGTTGCGTGTTTCGAAAAATAACAATCCTTCAATTAAACGGAAATCGTGGGACCAATTCTCACATATCGTTGCATTAACCGAGTTATCTTCCGGGTTTTCTAAATATCTATAGATATGACCTAATTCTGGGTCATTTTCTGCCGTTATTAATGTTTACCGAAGTAAGTACCAAATCCTGATTATGGCAATTAATTTTATCACCAATTATACTTTTGACTGGTTTCTTGAAGAATGTCAGCCACTGCCTTTTGAGTTCCCGGTCTATGTTCCCATTCTATATTGAATTCTGCTAACTTTAGTGCCCATCTAATCATCCTACTCGACAAATTTTTGCCATGTGTTAGGCGTGTTAAGGCGGCGTGATCCGTTATTACCTTAATTGGTAATATTCCTAAATATGTTCTAAATTTGTTCAACGCCCATACTACTGCTAGACATTCTCTTTCGGTTACTGTGTAATTCCTCTCTGCGTTGTTCAGTGTACGTGACGCAGATACCACTGGTCTGTTTTGTTGGTTAAGTACTGCTCCTAAACCAATCGAACTGCATCTTAAAATAACTCGAATGGCTCTTGAAAGTTTGGTAATTTTAAAACTGGCGCTTTTGTTACCGCCTCACTTGACTTTTCGAATGCCTTTTGTGCTTCATTGGACCAGACAAATTTTTAAATTTTCGTTTTAAGATTATAAAGTGGCTCACAAATATCCGCATAATTTTTAATAAATTTCGCGTACCACTGGGACATACCTAAAACTTGGGAACCTCTTTTTGAGTTACGGGGCGGTTTCATCTCTTGTATAGCTCTAACCTTTGTCTCATCCGTTTTAATTCCTTCTTTACTAATAATTAATCCCAAATATTTCAATTCATCGCACCCAAATTTACATTTTTCCTTATTTAATGTCAATCCTGCATCCTTTAACAACGAAAAAACTTCCCTTAAATGTTCAACATGGTGAGTGAATGATGGAGACGAGATTATCACGTCATCCATGTAAACACTCCAAACCTCCCTATCACCGGTTTTAGGATTATGTCAATTGCCTTTTGAAAATTGGGAGCTGCTCCTGATAAACCGAATGGCATCCGCTTGAAAGCATAAGTGCCACTTTTTACTACAAATGCGGTCTTAACAATATCACTGGGGTTTACTGCCATTTGAAAGTACCCACTTCTTAGATCAAGAGATGACATTATTGTTGTATATGGTATGTTTGTTAATAAATCATCTATTAACGGTAAAGGGTATCGCGGATACTTTGTGATCGAATTTAATTTTCTATAGTCTACTGCAAATCTATATGCTTCCGGATTATCCGGTGGTAACCCATTATTTTTCTTGCATAATACAACAGGTGACGCGTATGGGGATTGAATTGGAACAATCGTTTCCTCTTGTAACATTTTTTGTATGTGAAAATCTATTATTGCTTGCTTAGTGCGATCATACCTATAAGGCCTTGAAGCTACTGGTGGGTTATCTCCCGTGTCAATTTCATGGTATAAAACATGAGTAAGACCTGGTTTGTCTGAAAATAACCCTTTAAAACTACTAAACAAATTTTGTAGTTTTTGTTTTTCTACCTCTCCCAATTTTGTCTTAGATAAATCTATTTCAACCTTTTCCTCTTTAATTGGTTCAACCACCTTATTTATTTGAGAATCTGGAATTTTTAACGATTTTTGATCAAAATCTAATACGATTCTTGACGCACTTATGAAATCGATACCTAGAATACATGGGTATTCTAAATCTTTCAACACATGAAATGACCAATTCCTTTCGAATTGTCTGATCCGAATATTCAATTCTACAATCCCCCTGTTTTGGCATTTCGCACCCTGTGCTGTTATTACCTGGGCTCGCGATTTTTAATTTGCTTATAGAAAAAATATTTTCTATATACTTCTTCCGATATAAATGATTTATCTGCTCCGGTGTCCCATAGCGCTTTCAAAAATGTGTTATTTAATAAAATAGGAACGTGGGGAAGTTCTACGGGTGATATACATATCGGAGAAAGTCTAATTGTCTCTCTTGTCGACATCTCTTGAGGTTGATCATTAACCTTTACAATATTTAATCGTCCCCTTTGCGTCCTATCGCCTCGATTGAAATTTTCACTCGAACTCTTATTTCTACGGTCCCTCTATTAAAATTATCATTTCGCTCATTTCGAAATGAGTAACCCCTGTTGCTGAATCTTTGCTCATTATTCTGAAACCTATTCCTCTCGAACCCTCTATTATTTTGACGGCTATTCTCGTAAAACTCATTTCTACTGTTATTTGGTCTACTTCCTATTCCAGAATTCCTCCAGTTTCTACCATTAGCTTCAAAATTAGGCATCCTATGCGCATTTTGACCTCGTCTTTCTATATTATCGTTCTGATAACCCCTTTGTAATTTGCAAGAATATCTCTCTTCGAATTTAGCCAAGACTTCTAAAAGTTGTATCGTGTTTTGTGGATTTCTGACTTCCACGTAGTCCTGTATCTGTGGTTCGAGTCGAACTAAAATATGATCCACTAAGTCTGCTTGGGACATTCCTAATTCTAAACTTCTCTCTATTTTTAGTAATCTATACACGAAATCAGTAGGATCCTGATTTCTTCCCTGCTGGGATGCATAGAACTGCGACTGTAGTTCTTTCTTATTTTTGACCGCGGGAAAAGCCTTCGCTAATTCAGCTTTGAGCTGCGCAAAATCCGTGGCTGTATTTTGCACTAACAACGAACCAAATATCGAATACCAATCTTGAGCCCTTCCCCTGAGATGACTTTTTAAGTAAGCACATGACAGATTACTTGGGATTTCAAGTAACTGTATGTTATTATCGATACACTCTATAAACTCTGCAATGTTCTCTGACCCTGAAAAGTACATTTCAGGTAGAACAGTATTTCCACCTACATTACCTAACCCAGAATTATATAAGTTCGGGCGCCATTGTGACATAGCCATCCTGTGATGACCATGTCGTACCGGTTCCGCGTAAGCTAGAGGTGTGGGATTATCAAAATGATGAGACATAGTAGTTCTTAATAAAACTTTTATTAAGAATAACTTATATTACTTAAATTCTAATTTGACATTTTAATTAAAGGGAGAGAACCCAATTAAACCGTGTATTTAAAGTCAAGATCGCAACTAGATCCTTTATCTCAATTATCATTAAATCCTATTCATCTAATTACTTATATCAAATATTACCTTTTGCAGACCCTTCCTTTACCTAAAGAATTATATCTATAAAATTCCTTTATATGCGATGATTCCAACTTTTTATCTTAGGCTTTATTCTTCAAAACTATCGACTGCTAACTCTTGATTGTAAGACTACACACTTTAAGTTCTTTAAACTAGCCGCACTAACGATCAGAAATGATTCCCACCTAAACATTCTAAGTTGACGCGCATATCTTATCATCAAAGCTTCTATCCTTTTTTTATAGTATATCTCATTTGCTATATCTTTGTTTATCTTCTTGGTATTGGGTTTGGGAAAAGTTTTCCCATTAATCGTGGCCGTCAAGAACATAGGAGTTATGTTAGCGAAAGACCGAGAGACTTCACAGCAACTTATGCAAATTATGCAAAATATCTGCTGAAAATCTTCAAGAACTAGACCTGCGTCATGTTGAAAAAGCCGAATTTAAGAAGGAACTCGAGAAGTTTTTACAAGATTCGTAGAAAAAAAGTCTACCGACGTCACAATGAGAATTATTCTGAAAGACGAAGAACCAGTCTGTCAACCACCTCGTCGACTAGCGTTCACCGAAAGACAAGAGGTAAATGAACAAATAGAAGATTGGCTCAAAGAAGGGATTATACGTCCGAGTTCATCCCCGGGAAAATGCAAGTCCGATCGTAATGGTAAAGAAGATGAGATGCAGAATTTTACTGCTTTTATGTCTCAGAAGAAAAAACTGGAAAAAATTCAACTAGAAATGTCAAATCTTCAGAAAATTTCCAAACTGATCAAAAAGTGTTTTCGAGACTTTTGGAAGTTTGGGCAATTTGAAATCTAAGCATGAGCTTCATAAGCAAGACGTAGACCTTCAAGATACTCAAGAGTAAATAGTATAATGCGCAATTTGAAACAGAGAAAAAGTGCAACTAAAAATGAATTCTAGAGATAGAAAATGGGAAAAAGTGTTTACATGAAGAACGAACTCCACCACCACCTCAGCTATTTATGAAATATTTTTATACAAATTAAATTTTGAATAGTAATTATTATATTTAATTTTTCTATATTATATCCTTTTCGAGAAATTAATTGCTATCATGTGGTAAAACTCGTTTCCAATAATTATCTGATATTCGTTTGTAACAATTATCATATTTTCGTATTATTCTTTACCTTTCGACCTATTCGAAGGATTTTTATTGTGATTTGGTATTTAGTTATTTGCAAGTCGCAATATAGAATATTTTGGTATTTTTATGTTTTATTTTAGATCCAGAATTGTAAATATCGGGTATGCATCTTTTCATCTGTATATTTTACTATTATAAGAACAATATATATATATTTTTTGGTTATTGCATAAACATTCAGGTATTTAAAAATTTATGGTTATAGCTGAATACAATTTAGCTCTCTCTTTAGTAAATAATTTAGCTCTCAACACTGTAAGAGCTGAGAGACCAGCTCAGTCAGAGGAGGTGATTTTGTAGGATATCCCATTTGTAAAAGGTTAGATCATATCCCTTTACCGAGGTCAGCAATTCTCATCAAAACAGTATTCCACATCAACGCCATCTAGCGTCCCTTTTAAAACGCCGACATCAACCTTTTTCGGCAGAGGCCCACTAACACTCGTCAGAGAAACGTCGTATTTGCGCGTCAGCGCCATTGTCCCTGCCAGGCGGTAAGTCTCATAAAGCACTAGTGAGTTCTATTTAATCTCAATTGCCTCCCTTAAAGTAATGTGATCTAACTTTCCTATTCTTCCGAAATATGCTATCCAACTTTCTTATTCTTTGAAATATTCCCCATGTAAATACTCCCCTATAATTTTAATAAATTATTTAGTTTTAACTCAGTTCTTTCTTAAGCTATGTTGTCTATTTTATTTCAAAATTAACTATCATACCCTAAAACCCCTAGCACCACGCCATAAAAACCCCTGCTATCTGAAAAATCCCACCTTTTTGAAGATTTCGGTTGATTCTCCATATATATATATATATATATATATATATATATATATATATAAATAATAATATTATATATATACACTATAATATTATATATATATATATATATATATATATATATATATATATATATATATATATATATATATATATATATATACTAGTTAATCTGCATATCAAGGTTTCATCTTGAGAGTTAGGGCTGTGAAATAACTCAATTGATGGCCCTAAAGATTCCCTAAGAGGATTAATAGAAAACTCCATAAAGCCCCGTCACAAGTGCTTGTTTGGAAATTCAGTTTTTTTTTCGCAACGTTGCAAGATTTGTATAACTATTTCGGAAATACACTCTGTAACAAAAAAAAAAAATAAATAAAAAATAAAAATAAAAAAAATAAATTAATAACGACGCACCAAAAAGGAGTCACCCGATTGTAATGAAATTACGTATGCAAAAACATTTGTACCGAACATTCAAATGATTAAAATTTTTTGCCCAATGAATGAATAGCGGGAGCTACAGCGCATCGAATTGCGCACTCAGCTTGTGTTTATAAGAAGCAATTCTCAATCTGATCATCAAATCAAGTGAATGATATTCGACGGAACTTTGATCAGAGTTTAATAGCAAATACGCTCCTTATTGTTTGACTTCTACTATTTTTGGATTTCACAGCGATCATTTGGGAGCAATAGCTAGTCGTCTTTATAGCTCTTTTCAGAGCTGTCAGGGTAGGGCGACACCCATTTGTTCGTTCCTTCAATCTTTATTTCTGGATTTTATTCCTTTTCGACTATGGATCTGAATTTTGACACTCTTCTGGACATGGAGCCCCGGACGCCTTCTAGGCCTAGCACACCCTTGCCGACCAAGATCTGTTCACAACTGCAGCAACTTGCCAAGGAAGTGGACCAATACTTAACATTTGCAAGAGGACAACAGTTTATTATCGATGCGCTGAAAGCCTCTGGAATTTACGACCCAGACAATCCCTATGGGAAGGAGCTCCTGAACAGACTCTACGAGTTCACGGATCTGCATCATCAAGCGGTAAGTGAGTACAGCTCTCTCTCCCCTTGGGCCATTGATGGCTGCCCACATCATGATTTCCCCGCCAGCACTCCAATTACAACGATCTCAGATACCCAGGATAATAGTAATGGTTTTATTATGGACACCGAAAACTCTCACCCGACTAAACGTAAAGAAAATTCTGATGGCTTTACTACGCCTCCTTCTTGCAAAATTAGTAAATTTAATGACATTCAACTAAACTTTCGAATTGATCTTGCAAACAAATTTAATATTTTTTTATCTCGGGAAACGACAGAATACAACCTCACTACTGACTCGGCTAGTACAACTATCCCGAACACCGTAAATGCACCTCTACTCAAAGAGAACACCTTAAATGCTCCCACACTTAACCAAAACACTCTAAATGCACCTACTCCTAACTATGTACCACCACCAATTATGTTAAAAGTAACTGATACATACAAACAGCAACTGAAAATCATCACGGACAAACTCCCATCAACACGCGGTAAACTCACCGGTGAGTACTTGAAACTTTACACTAACACTAACGAATTACACAGACAACTCATTCACCTCTTAAAAGACTTAAAATACGAATTTTACGTCATCACACCCAAGGAAAAACGCCCAATCAAGGTAGTCATTAAAGGACTTCCCCGCGACACTAAACCTGATGAAATCAAAAATGACTTAATAGAACTCGGCTTCACTGTAGATAAGGTATCCCAATTAATCGATCGTATTACAAATCAGCCCCTACCGGTATTCTTAATTTCTTTACCCCGCAACATCCACAATTCTAAAATTTTCGATTTAAATAAATTATGTTTCTTAACTGTCTGTGTTGAAGGCTATGAGAGCAAAGGGGTAACCCAATGCTTCTCATGCAACAAATTTAATCATGCGGCAGTAAACTGCCATTTAAAACCCAGGTGTCTTAAATGCGGTGAATCCCACCAAACTCGCGAATGTGCAATACAACGTGTTGAACAAATGTACTGCGTAAACTGTAAGGTAGTTGGACACATGGCAAACTATGCCAAATGCCCGCTTTACCCTAAGCCCAAAAAAGGATCTACATAATAGCAATTACACTAACCTAACTAATAGTATTATTAGACCTAATGTTTCTTATGAAAATGCAACAAAAAATCAAAATGCTACCAATTCTAACTCCAAAAATATCCAACAAATGGCGGCACGAAGTAGTGGGATTTCTGCCGTTGCCTCTCAAACTCAGGCCAAAAAATCAACTGTCATTCCCCCTCAAAATAATGTAAATGTAAGCAATAACCACAATCCTAATGCTAATCTCATCACCCAATCCTTACAAGGAATTATTAGTGCATTGACAGCATTAACGGTGCAAAAATTAACAATATGAACTTTAATCCAAATCCCCCTCAAGGAAAATCAATCAAAAATAAACAAACTAAAAAACGCGAGTTATACGCCTTAGTAGAGGCTATTATGGATAATGATTATGAATAATCGATTAATGGTTGGCCTCAGTTTGTGTTCTTGGAACGCAAACGGCATTTTAAATAAAATTTATGAATTTAAATTATTTGTAGAGAAGTACAGTCCCGATGTAATTCTAGTTCAGGAAACACGTCTGAGGCCTAAACACAACATAAACGTTAATAATTACAAATGCTACAGAAATAATCGTATCACAGAAGAACCTATACCTCACTTTCATACTTCTACGCCCCAGCTTCATGTTGAAGCAACTCTGGTCACGCTCAACCCTCCTAATCTAGACCCAATTACAATAACTTCTATTTACATTCCTCCCCGCTCTGATAACTATCTCTTTACTTTAGACCTTGAAACTATCCTTCAGGTCAACAGTCATTGTGTGATTTTTGGCGATTTTAAGGCCACACACAATACGTGGAATTGCTCCCACAATTCGGCCAGAGGAACTGGGCTAAAGAACTTCGCTGATCTAATGGATCTAGAAATCATTTATCCCGATACCCCTGCCAGGTGCAGGTATAACTCGCAAAATACTTTAGATATTGCATTAACTGGAAATTTTAACCTCCCATTCACGATTGCATCCCTAGCTGAGTTATCCTCTGATCATAACCCTGTTCTTTTAAATTTTTCTTTCAATATCCCAATTCATCAAGAAAATCCTAGAGCAATTACCACCTGTTGGCTTTCTCTTATGCAGCACCTTAATAATAATATTCATTTTGAAAATTATACAAATATTAATAAACCGGTTATTTTGGAGAATAAAATTACTAACTTTTCTGAAGCCGTATGCTCCGCCCATTCTACATCCTCACAACCAATCAGAAACACTCGACACGCATACACCTCAAGTCATATCAGAGATCTGATTTCTCGAAAAAATCGCTCAAGAAAACTTTTTCAAACCACACTTAATCCAATTCACAAAACAGAAACAGACTACAAGCACAAATTAAGAGAGAACTCAAGAAACACTCACAAGACACGTGGAAAACTAAACTTGAAGTTCTTAGCACATAGGATAATAGCCTTTGGAACATGAATAAAATTTTTAAAAGAAAACGCACAGATATTCCTGATCTAAACACTGCTTCTGGCGTCGCTATAACCGACGACCAGAAAGCACACACAAACCTCATAGCTAACACTCTTAAAGACAATTTCACAGAAAACGACAGACCAAGTAATTTCAACACTTCAATTGACTCTGACGTCACTAATGCCCTGGAAAACTTTTTCTCCCTTCCTCCCCCTCCACTCCTATCGCTCCTACTAATCCAGATGAAATTTCTAATTACATAAGTAAGCTAAAAATCAACAAGTCCCCAGGAATAGACAATATCACAAATAAAATGATCAAAAATTTCACCATTAAAACAATCATTATTCTAACCTATCTCATCAACAAAATTCTCTTCCTTGGGCACTTTCCTAACAACTGGAAAACTGCCATTATTTTCCCCATTAAAAAGCCCGGTAAAAACATTCATCACCCTCAAAGTAATAGGCCAATTTCTTTACTTCCAACCCTAAGTAAAATTACAGAGCATATCATTCTCAATAGAACTAACTCGTATATTTCTGATACTAACATAATTAACCCAAACCAATATGGCTTCACTAAACATCTTTCTACTTGTCATCCCCTCCTCAGACTCACGGAAAAAATTACCGCTGGATTTCAGAGAGGCAGATCCACTGGAACTGTCTTTCTTGATATCCAGAAGGCTTTTGACCGGGTCTGGGTATATATAGGTGGTCTCATTTATAAATTAATTAATTATAACTTTCCTCCTTCATTAATTCATATCATACATTCTTACCTTGTAAACAGGTATCAGGACAGAGTCAACAACACACTCTCTGACACACACACAACATAAATATTGGCTGCCCACAGGGGTCCCTCCTTGGCCCAATTTTATTTAATCTATACATAAACGACATACCCACACATCCACAAACAATAATAAACATTTATGCTGGCGACACATGTATAACGGTCTGTTACAAAAATCACAACACAATCACACTCGCTCTAAATAAACACCTTTCTCTCCTGGAAAATTTCTTTAATACCTGGAAGATAAAAATCAATGTCGAAAAAACCGGTTGCTGTGCTTTTTACCAGGAGAAGAGATTCTTGCACACCTCCCACACTATACTCCACACCACTACACTGGTCTCAGAGTACAAAATACTTAGGTACCGTTTTAGATAAAGCACTCACTTGGAAACGCCACATTCTACATGCAAGAAATAAATTCCGGATCGCGATTAGATTAATTTACCCACTAATTAACCGGAATTCTGATATGACTCTCAACAACAAGGTACTTCTCTACACTGCTGTTTTGGGTCCCATTTTAAGTTATGCTTGCCTGTGTGGGGTTAAGCAGCAAATACTAATATTAAAATTCTTGAAGTCTCGCAAAATTCATTTTTTAGAAATATAACTAGAGCTGGTAGATACACCAGAAACTCCTACATCTATAAAGCCCTTGATATTAAACCTTTTAAAAACTTTATTCAAACTCTTGCAATTAAATTTTTTAATAATCTTCCCAATACCAATAATCTAAATTTAATAGATATTCAAAATCACCGCTTAAATGACAAAACTAAGAGACCCAAGAGAATACTCCTGATTCTATAATCCCCCTTAATAGTATTGCTCCGCAATCAACGGTGTTGAAAATGCAAACTATTCATTTTAAATTTTTACTCCATATTTTTTTTTTTAATTTTGTAATTTTGACTTTAAAAATTTTTCCTTGCTGCACCCACCGGAAGAACCTTATTTCAATTTCCCAACTTCGGGGGCAGCCATTGAGAGTTTTCCCATTATTGCTATCAACTAAGACATTTTTTACACTACAGCCCCAGTTGATGAAAATTTCGGCTTTTTTCCCCCCGAAATCAGAAGACTATTACCCCAGACTGTAAAGTCATTCGCCTGCATTACCCCTTACCAAACTTCGGTGAACTTTTTTTTCCCACCAGTTTTCCAATTGTCAGCCCCAAAATACTTATCAGATAGGATGGAGTCTATTGCAGACCCAAATATCCCGAAAGAAACGTGATCATCAAAAGTTTCTATAGCATTGCAATTTAAGATACATTTCAAACTAAAAAAAATTCCTTTTCGTCGTAGGATTCAAGCTCATTATGAGCAACTGTCAGATTTTCCCAAAAGAGGCACGTTGGCAAATCAAAGTCATATGGGTCGAAGTGATGCGACATTAGAATGGGGACAATGGCAGATTTCAGCATCATGATGGTAGCGTGACCTAGGCCCAGCAGATAGGAGGACAGATTGAGGGTCAGACAGCTGTCACAGTGCCAATTCATCGTTATAACCATCAGACGTGCGACCGCACAGAGTTTCCACCAGACCATTCACACACAGTGGTAGAGCAAAATTTACGCTCGTACCGGCCACCTGGATTCCGCCTTTACCGTAGGAAGATTCAAAGTGGTGTTTTGACCTCATTGAGTTGGAATCATGCTGCTGGGGATGTATGTGTTTACGACAAACCCGCTTCCAACTGTATCCCACGATAACTAAACATTGTCTGGAACGCCCAGGCAGGTACCGATCCTGTCCACTATTGCACACCCCACAGGCACTCAACCAGGAGTTATGATACGGGTGCAATTTCTTTCAACAGACGGACACTTTAGGTCGTCATTACTGCAAATTTACAGCACGTAGTACGTCGACGACATTCTGAGAACTATTTTGGCTACCGTTCTTTGGTACCCCGGCCTTATTTTCTGCAAGAAAACCAAACCACATACGGTATGTGTTGCTTTGAACTGTCTTACAGCTTGCCAAACACTTCCTTGGCCAGCCAAATCTCTGTCAAATTGAGCCTGTCTTGGATATGATGGGAAGGCGACTGCACCTACAAGAAAAGGTTGATGACCTGGCCCAAAAATAACAGCAAATTTGGCAAGAAATATCGTAAAAGACCATCAGGGCGCTTTATCACTGTATTCCACGTCGTGTGGCAGCGTATTCAGGCTAGAGGTGGGTCAACACCTTATTGAACTCGTTTTTTGTAAGTGTAACTCGGAAATAAATTCCCCAATTTTTCCGAAATTTTAATCATTTTCCTTACATAATCTTCTACCAATTTTTTTTCTCTATCGAACAACTCGTTCTTGGGGATTTTTCGTTTTTTTTTTCCCTTTTAAGAGTATAGCATTGTTTTGGGGATCTACTGTCAAATTCACTGGCGAATCGGGATCTCTTAAAAAAACTAAATCCGATTAAATGGTCCGGTTGGGTCAACACGATATCTGAATTAAACGCTTTTATAATCAAAAAGCAAAATCAGAAATAGTTCTCAAGAGCCCCAGTAAAGATGAGCGTAGTGAAGCACATATTAATATAACAAAAATGCTTAACTTAGAGTTCGTGTTGCTTTGCGAATTCTTGAACTGCGTGTTGAATGAAATTAATTAAGCATCCAAAAATTTTAATAAAGTGCGATATCCTTTTGGGACGAGGTAAGTAGAGCTTCAGCAGAGACAAAAGCAAAGTTGCAAATTTATAGAAAATTCGAAGCATCCAAGTACAAAGCCAGTGAAACTGTAAGAAAATAAGGTATAGATCCCCATTTTAAAGGGAAAAAGGTAAGAGAATGCTAAAAACATTTTGATGAATTAGCTTCTGGTCACCGATTTCGAAACCAGGGAGAAATATTTAAAATTACTATTTTAAATAACGTACTGACAAATATATATATTGGTCAATTAAATACACGTTTTACTGGTAGGAGTGGAGTCTGACAAATATTCAACTTTCTATGACCAATATTTTTCTATATATAGATGAAACAACTTTGTTAAAAAAAGTGGGATGAAATCCAAAATAAGTATTTTTATATAATAGGCCCAAACTTTCCCTTAATTTCTTAACATTTACCATCCATTTCTCCATAAAATAACCCAGTCATAGACTATTCCCATTACTTAAGGAATTAATGAGCAATCTGGAGTGCTAAAATACGATCCAACAGAAGTATTTACACCAGCGTTATTATTCTATACATTTCCTGTCACTTTCCCGGCAGCTGAAGGATCATTTAGCAAATTAAAAAACATTAAAAACGGTGTGGTCCACGCTCGACTTCGACATTTATCGCTAATAGCAATTGAGACCAAAGTCGCAACAAGGCTGGGTTTAACCGAAGCTATTGCAAATTTTTTTCGGAAACTAAAGCTAGGAAAAAATTGTCAGCCAAATTTGTTATTTTGTTGTTAATAGATAAGTCCGACTTTCATAAAACAAATCTTTTTATTCTTTTAGCAACATCATTTTATTTCCTAAACCTACGTTAGTATTTGTAATCTTGTTCGTTATTTTTAACTTTTATTGTTTATTACGTTACTTTTAATCTCCCGGTTTCGGTAGTTCCTAAACTTTTTTCAACTGTTCTGGAAGAGGTCTATCGTGGTGTCAAATAGAACCTGGGGGATTACTGAAGTCACCAAAATAAATATACATGTAGGTAGTAATTAGATTTCCTTCCAACGTTCTGCAGAGCAGATAAAAGCTGATGTTAAAGTAAAAAAAACTTTGTATGTTCAAAACAAAATTTCAAACCTTTTTGTCCCATAGAGCCCTGCTTACCTAATATTGAATTTTTGCAAATTTATCAACTTAAAAGTCTTTTAGCAGCTGGTACTACTACTTATTTTAAAAGAATTATATTTCTAACTGTTAGGAAGTATAGCGTTTAAAACTTAGTACATGTTAATGAATTGAATTAAAATTAAATTAATACATAAAATAACTGAACAACAAACAAATGTTTTAATTAGAGGGAGAAATCTGGTCTTCAATAACAAATTTCGACATTTAATATCAGTCAGGTCTCTAGTCACGTTTAACCCTAAATCTCCTTTTTTTAGTAAATGTCCTGTTTTTCTATTTTTTGAGAGAGATTGTCAATTTCCTGAAACTCCCTCACAAATGAAACAGCAATTAAAAACTTTCTACAATATTCCCTAATTACGACAAATAACTGATATGTCTTTTTAAAGCCAAAATTGCTGACATCCGTTTACTTTAAACTTTATTTTAAGATCTTCACTAGGGCAGATTCTGATCAGTTCCTATTGTAATATGATTTTTTAATGTCACTATATGAATTCTCTCATTGTCTACCGTTGTATTGTTTTAAAAAGTAATCTCAAAACAAGTTTCAATATCTGAGTAAAGGGAATTTAAATGTTGAACGCAGGGGTAAAATGTCTTGACAGATTGTTTTGTAATAAATAGAGAAGATTTGATACGTCAAATATTATACTTTTTAGCTTAAATCTGGGAAAAAAATGCTGAAGTGATCCTTGTCTTAATAAAACTTTGCCCAGTAATCACAAATTACCTGACTAAATTTAGGGAAATAAATCAGTTCAATTGGTAAAATCTGGGGCCCCCTAGATCAAATGTTTTAAAGATTAAAGTCACGATCTGTTTAATGAGAGCCACTTTCATAGACCCCAAATTATTTTTCGCTGGCGTAGACCCTTGCAGGTCTTCACAGACCCCTGGGGATCTATATAGTCCACTTTGGGAAAATTACTGGTTTAAAAATATTCAAATATTTTTTCTTAATAAAACCCAATCAAGATAGAGCCCCTCTTTTTTGCATCAGTGCCTTTGGGGTTTCCAAGCTACGCCACTAACTCGAAGAATCTAGTTCCATCAATATCAGACCATATACAGCTCGATTCATCCAGGAGAAACTTTGATTTAGGATGAAGATTTACCATCCTCTTAGGGGATTGTCAGCTGTTGGGTCTGTTTAAAATATACTTGGGCAGCAAATGTTTTTGAGAACTAATTATTAAACAGTATTTACATAATGGATAAACAACTGTCCAAAGACTTTTTTGCAGCAGGTATTGGAAAACTCATAGCAGGGGGGGCTCTAGGGGCCCGGGCAAAACCGAACGGGTGTCCGGGGACAACATTTGGACCGAATTTGAAAAATACTTTTATTGTTACGAAAATTTATGAAATTATTTTCAAAATATTATTTACATATCAGAAACGTAAAATATAATTATTTTGTTTTAGACTGAATTAAAAAGTCGACCATTGCTATAGTAAAATTTGTAACGATTATATCTCAAAAAAAAAAAAAAATTGTACTACGTGGCGATTTGACTTTGCAAGTGCATGGGCACCGACTCGGGGTACAAGTAGACATGCTTATCTTTTACAAGATTTTCACTGAGCTGATATAAAGGGATTCCGGGGAAAACGTCAGATTTCAGTACTTTTTGTATTCCCGGAATGGCACGGGGCTTAAATAATCCATGAAGTAGCTATTTTTTCCTGACTAGGATTTCAACCTCGGCAAAAAGTTTAGCTGCCCTGCTGAGGCAATTTAGATCGTTCACTGAACCCCCAAAGAGGAATTTTGCCCCCCCTCTGTGGGGGAAGCATGCAAAAGAGGAAAAACCCCCGAAAATGAGAATTTTTTTAGTTTTTGGGGGGAGTAAAACCTTTTTCACAAGCAAAAAGGTTTTTTGGGAAATAG
>BMAV01005468.1:5398-35236 GCA_019973955.1 Trichonephila inaurata madagascariensis | reverse complement strand
TGTGTGTGTGTGTGTGTGTGTGTGTGTGTGTGTCACCTACTTTCACAAGTCAATTATTTTATGTTACTATCCCTTTATGAATCCTTTTTGTTTATTCACTCTTGATTTCAGTGTGTTATTTCTAATTTATTTCATATTAACAATTCATATATATTCGTTTATATTTCCTTTACAGGGCGTCGCAAAAGGACCATATTAAAAAATACTTTCCAAAAGTAGAGCTTGTAGGCGTCGAAAATGCCGGCCATGAAGTTCATAATGATTGTGGAGCAGAGTTCACTAAAAAACTTTGTAATTTTATTCTAAGAGAATGAACATCACAAATTGTATAAGTCATAACTTCTTTGTATTTCTAGAATATTTTTTGAATATTTATATGTATTTTTCAGTCATTGTGTATATGTTGAAAGAGAATAAAAATGGCAACTTTGACATGAAAATCATCGACAAAAATGTGTAAAGTTTATATTAATAAATCTTGGAAACTATCCAAATTTTATTGCGAATCCTTTCATTTAAGTTTCATTGAGTCGAATTGTTTTCAACAACTTTTCTTGGAGATATTTGACGCTTCCACGTTATAATATACCATTTGTGTATCAGGTGCTTTTAAATGTTTAATTTTTCTCCTCAAATTTATAATGATAAAAAGGCTTAGTTTCCCCCCCCCCCTTTCTTTCTTTACAACACAAAATAACTTAATTGCCTTTTTAAAATACCTTGTGGAAAGTGTATGAGGAGTGTGTATAACGTCGCACTAATACAACGTGAGAGTTATGGGTGACAGACCTCGTAGTTCTTAACCATGGTTCAGTGACGAAAACGACACCTGAGTTGGTCATCCCACTCACCTAGTGCTTTGTGGAAAGCATAATTTATTAAAACATCTTATTTAACTTTGACTTGATGAAGACATCATGTGAGTTGATTTATTCGTTATCAGCCCGCTTTTCCGGGTATTTCATGGTGTTATATAAATATGTACTGTTTATACATATATAATTATTAATATATTTGCATTGAGAATTCCATTGTTTTGAAAAATATTCATATAATTCTTGATTTAAAAAGGACAGAACTTCCAAATAGAGTAATTTCTAAAATTGAAGTAGATTTATCTTTTACTCTCTTCTAACCCCCTCCCAAGTGGATTCCCACAAAACCAATTTTTAATGGATCTCTACTCAATAAAACAAACATGCTTGCCAAATTTCAAGTCTACATCTAATAGATCAAAAACTTAATTTTTTTATCAGTAAGCTCCTGTAACCACCTTTGAGAGTCGATTTCTGTAAGACTCGTTCAACAAACCCGTTCAATTCTACAACAGAGACATACATAACAAATGTCATTATTGTAGGTTTAGAAGTTCGTGAAAAGGTGTGTTTTTTTTTTTCATTTATACGCCGAAAAAGTCTCCTTCTCCCCCATAGAAACCGGTTTCCGTAAAATCCTTTCTTAGCGAACTTTCATTCAACAAAAGTAACATGCATACTAAATTTTATTACAATANGAATGTTACGAAATGTTTTTTTTATAAATATGTCCCAGCAACTTACAGCTCCCCCTCCCCCAGTAGGAGTCAATTTCCGTAAAATCCGTTCTTAGTGGATCTATATTCAACAAAAATAAGTAAATAAAATAGAACATGCCAACAAAATTTCAAGTTTGTTGGTCTAATAGTTCAAAAACGGGAATATATATCTCAAACGCCCTTTAGTGGTCAATTTTACTAACTCAGAAACTTTCGCAGGCATGCATCCAACCATTTTCCAAAGATTCATCGCAATCGGATGAACCTTTTACGATGGCATAAAAGACATACAGACAAACATTCATTTTTATTTACACACAAGGTAAAACTGAAAAGTAAGGTGACTCACCTCTCCCTTCGAAAATGAGAGCAGCGCGAAGATCTGACACATGCACATTACGATCTTCGGTATGCAACGTTAAAGGTCTGGGTCATTTTCAAAGTTTCTTGGTTCGTTTTGTTCGTGGGGGCACTTAAACGTAAAAGGTGTTAATGCTTTGTGTATGTTGAGTGGCGCGGTCCCTCATCGCCGAAATCGAAAAAGTTTCATTTTGAAAAATCAAAGGTTAAGGCCTCTACGCAAGAGTAGTCCCTGGGCCTTTACACAAGTGTAGGCCCCACTATGACCCTTGTTGTTGTTGCTCATGCCACCTGTCTGACATAGTCAGATCGAGGCCCACAAAATTCATCGTGGCAATAGGCTAGATGTACGCCTGTCGTTAGCCTCGAGCACCATACAGGTGACAGTACGATTTAGCTCGGTGAAATTCCCGAAGAGATATTGGAACATTACGATAGATGGTGCCGCCATCTATCTTAATGTCCACAATTTAGGCATGGAACTGAAGTGGAGGGAAATTTTCTTCAGTTCCCTGCACTCGTGATTCAGCCCACAAGACTTTCGGGACCCACTGATTTAACGAGCACGTACTCCGTGTGTACTCGGAGGGAATTTGGCGGTATGGGCATCGAACCCATGCCTTCCGGTCCAGAGTCCGGTGCTCTAACCACTAGGCTGCCCACGGCCCACTATGACCCTTAAAAATAGATATTACATAGCATACGTTCTCAAATATTTGTACAAACACTAACCCGAAACAAACAAATGTGCATGGCTTACAATCGGACAAATCGGCTCGACCGACTGCCACTCTTTGACTTGTTCAGTAATGAAAATATATGGTGGTAGCATGGTATGTGGTAGTATGGTATGGTAGCATGGTGGTGGTGGTGGTATGGATTATATATGGTGGTATGGTGTATATGGTGGTAGGCATATACATGGACGACGGTCATCACATAATACAGTCCTTCCACTGTTGGCAGTTGACATTGTTCGAAATTTTCATTTTTTTTCGGAGAATACAACCGGAAATAGAATTTGACCGTTAAAATTATTCGAATCATGATCTTAATATGGCTCATTCGAGAACGAGATCAGGCCCCCGCTCAGGTCGAGGCCCTGGTCAATGCCTTAAGACGTCCCTAGCTTGTAAGAAATGTGTAAAGAATATACGGTGTAGTCCAGTGCTTCTCAAACTTTCCATATTTGTGACCCAATGTCCAATCATTATTTTCCTCGCGAACGCTCTATTTCCTCGCTATTATATCCCCCCCCCCTCCATACGATAGCAATGTATTGAATGCAATAATACTATGTCGCTAAAGCTACAAATCGACTTTAACCTCCTAAATGCCTCAGGCGTATGTAAAAGTCTCGCTCAGCCAGTGCGTTAATTGCCCCGGACGTTGTGACGGGCTCATCGCGTTTTCTACTAAAATCTCCTCTTGGGTTCCTTGGGGCCGAAAATGGCAAATTCTTTCCAACCAAATCCGGAAGCAAAACTTGAACATGCAAATTAGAAATCTTTTAAATAGCAGAAGTTTAACGTAAGTGTATGACCTATTGGGAAGAGATTATGCTAGTCTGGTTTAAGCGCGTGAACTGAAGGAAGTGAAGAAAGCCGTCGTTGATTGTGAAGCTATCCGTGACAGATCAATTAAGTCAAGTTGAATCCAATTCCACACAAGTTATCACAAAGATATTGAGAATCCGAAAGGATTGCGATTAAACAAGAGATTAAGGTAGGATAATTCTAGTATCCATTAGTAACTGTGATATAAACAGAGAAATATAATAAATAGTGTGATATAAACAGGAATAGAAGGGGAAAGTTAAATACCGTGGTTAAGATCGCGCTTATTTGGTAATACGTATTGTGTGTTTTCTCAGTTATAATATATAAATATCATCATTGTTAGTGTTTAAGTTAAGATCTTAATAAAAACATTTTAAGATCATGACCACGCCTGGTTCTTCATTCAATCCCACACCTCTAGATCACGAAGCTAACTTAGGAATGAGGCATCCCCCACGGGGGAATACTTCACAACGTATATATACGTCTTTCCGAAGTACGATATTTTCTAAGCACTGCTATCCTTAAAATTATTTATAAGAGTGTAGTATATCAGCACAATTTTATTTTTCATTATGTCATAAAGTATTTTATTTGTTTACTTAAGTAAATTAATAATTTTTTTAAATAATCTTTTGTTTTCGACTTTTCATTATGCCCACGCCCCCCTCTTAGGGTTATCACCCCCCATAGAGGGGCGCGCCCCACAGTTTGAGAAACGCTTGTGTAGTTTCTTAAAATGGAGGTTTTATTGAATGCGATCGAATTCTTCGACGGATAAATTTAGTGAATAAAATTTATCATACTGTTATTTTTTTGTATGTGTTATTTTATTTTTCTTTTTTTCTTTTCTGTGACACTTTTTGCATTGAACAGTGCCGTATTTACCCCTATCCCCAATTTCGGGAACTAACTTTTTTTCGCGGAATCTTACTGCCCATGTCATCGTTAGTCCCTGTACGAAGTTTGGTATTATTTCTTTTGTTGGATTGAACTGTAAGGGGTACCAAAGAGTGTCAGTTCAAAAAAATTCTACCTTGTACAACAAAATTTCCATGCTATAATAGGAGAGAAAGAGAGAGAAGGAATGATGAAAAATAGAAGATATTTAAATTTTACGAAACAGGTGCAACACGGGGAAAAAAATATCTTTGAGAGGAAATACATATTTTCAAATCTATTCCGGATCTAGACTTTTTGATTAGATCTTACTTTCGTTAAAGTTACATTTCCTTCTTCCTTTCTTCTATCTCGGAGAAAAGCAATGTAAAAATAAAGTATCACAAACCCGATTTCTTTGAACAAAAAAAATTAATCGGATATTGAGCATTCAACAACAAATAAAAATGATTAAGATTTTTTTAATTAATGTGATTAATTAAAGAACGTTGTTGATCTGTGTTGATGAATGTAACGATAATGAATGTTTTTGTGTTTCGTAAAACGTAAATTATTTCATTAGGACATTGGAAAATTGTAACCTTTAAAATAACTTAAAACATCGGGGATTTTTCTGTACTCGATTAATTTAAAGATAAGAAAAAAAATTTCTAGATTGATTTCTATCAAGTATGTTGCTTAAGCTAAATTTTTTTAAAAGATTAGTTCGGATCAGATCAGATTTAATAGATATATTTGTAAGGTTCTCGCATCCACGCTTAGAGATGTGGGTAGAAGGGAAGATAGACTAGCCATCTCCTACATAACTCAATTTATTTGTAACACAATCAACAACACTTCAAGCAGTCAAAACTAAGAGATGCACCAAATGGGCTTAATTCATGCGACGTCAAAGTCACACGATAAAAACTATCTAGTGTTTCTAGCTAATCAGTTCACGCGCTCCGGTGTTGCCAAGTTTTGCTCTTTGCAGAAACTTTCTCTTAAAAAGTACTTATGTATACAAAATGCATTTTATTTAAAATTCTAAACATAAAATATGATTTTTTTTTATTTAAAAAAATCTTTTTGAAGAAATTTTTTTCCCCTAACAATTAAACATCTTTACCCAAATATGAAATTTTATCTGAGTTTTACTAATAGAACAACAAGAACAATTAGTTTAATGTTTGTTTTGAATTCAATGGAAAACACGTGTTTGTTTTTTATCATGTGACTTCATGAATTAAGCCCATTGAAGCAATACATAGACAAATAACGAGACATGAGAAGTATGAGAAGGGTTTAAATACCAGTACACTTACTTCAGGTTCGAATACATTATATCTTATTAGCTATCTAATCTCTATTTAATCTCTAGTGACCAATAGTCACTTTAATCATTACATTTATAAAATATCTACGCGCGTTACACTATCAATTTGATTAAACACTGATCCGCTATTAATCTATACTGTCTCTGTCTCTCTTTCTCTTTCTCTCTCTCTCTCTAGCTCGAAAGCTTAGACTATATGTAGTAGACCTAATTTACATAATCACGTTCTCTTCTTCAGAGGGTGCGTTGCAAATAAAATAGTTTTAAAGGACCAAAGATTTACCAAGGGGACTTGTTAGTCAGAAGGATGCGAATAGAGTCGTCACATATTCATTTTTCACTTTTAATTCGAAAACGTAGTGCTTAAGTTTTTGGAACGAATTACTGCTTTATCAAATTATATCTATTTCAATACAATAAATTTCAAAAAAATACATAGAATTTTTCTTTATGATTACCTTTTCCTTTTGATTTCAAAAAGTATTAGTTTAAGCATTTTGTAAAAAATTTAAAAACCCACTGATAGCTAAAATAGGTTTTCTAAATTTTTTTCTAAAATGAAAAGAGTGAGTAACAATCTTTCCTACTTTTTAAACTTTTGCACTTAATTGCACTTTATACTTAAATTAAAGTAAATATATTTTTTTTTATTTCTAATGAAACTGACATTACAAAGATAAGTATCCTTATGCCATACAGAAATTCAAAATTAAGTTACAATAATAATTGCAAAAAAAACAAACAAAAAAACACAATATTATAGTTTCCAGTGAAAAATCTTAAGTACATAGAATTACACATAAAGGTAAATGCAAGAAATAAAAGTTATATACAGTCGGACCCCAATTTCGCGAATTCAATGGGACTGGACCTTTTATTTGTTATTTCAAGCTTTTTCGCATCATCTGGGTCCAAAAAAAAAAAAGAAATTTTGCACTTACTTTTGGAATTCTATAATAAGCAACTACACAAAAGATATCCATAGTTAGAAATTACACACTTTGTATTCAGCAGCTAAGAATACTATTAGGAAATTATTACCCCCTCCCTCCAGTTAACCTTCTATCTATACCGTAGTATAATTTACCACAATTTTTGAAGTGATATCTTCTTTAGGTGCGTTTTGCTGGAGAGTGAACTTGAATGATGCGTTTAAAAAAAGTCAAGCATTGTTACGTTCGGGTTTGCAACGCTCGTAACAATGGTAGCAATACTACTGAATAGTAACAATACTACTTATAACAATACTACTGAATCATTTGGGTGTACTTATTCATGTATTGGAGAAATTTGTGCAGCGAAATGTAGAGCAGAAAATGGACAAACAATTCTAATGATTACTATTTATATTTTACCAAATAAAAGTGTAAAGAAAAAGTGCGAAGGACAAATCGAAGCTTTTAGTAGATTTTTTTAAAATCAAAATTCAATTTAATTATGTCAAATGATCCAAATGAAAGCACGACAAAATACGGAACAACGCTTGACGGAGTTTTTTTTTTAGATATTTAAATAATTTTGAATCTAAAGTTTTTATAGCCTCTTTCAGCTACCATAAACCTATTGTTTCCTTAACAATTAATTCACAAATATGATTGTATATTTCGCAAAAAATATTACTTTATGAGTACAGATATATATGAATAAATTATTTTATATAATAAATGTGAAGAAGAAGTGTGTGTGTGTACCCATACACTTCTGGATATTCCCAATACACTCTAAAATTTGTCGACTTGAACATCATATGAATTTGTGTTTCTCAGAAACTTAAGCAGGGGAAACACAGGTGCTCTTAGCAGAGCTCATTTGATGCTCCTCAAGAAGCAACTTCATTTAAAAAATAAATAAAAATGCTTCTAATTATCGTATTTTCTCATATCATATATCATTTTAAACAGAAATATTTGAACTCTTAGAAAATATAAAAAGTGAAAATCGATAATTTTTCGAAAATTCATGTACCGGACCCAGGGTCGGACCGTGACTTTTGGGAACCCTGGGCTAATAATATCTGAAGGGCCCCTAAATAATTAAAGTTTTTGCCATTTTCCTAAAAAAAATTTTTAATTGGGAAAATTTAAAATATACGAAATTTAAGGGTTTTTTTTAATTATTTCAAACAATTTAAATACTCTATAAACAATAACATAATTCACAAAAATCTTTTTTGCACTTTCGTGCTGCAAATTCTTTTATTTGCCCATCACATTTCGAGTCTTTGGTGAGATCAGTATTAATACAAAGAAGTAATAAATAATTAAGCCTAGTATATTTGTCATTGTTCTATATTTGTTTTCCATATAGGACATTTTAGAGAACACACGCTCCACTTCACAACTAGTAATAGGGAGCGTTAGAAAAATGGTATACAAATTTGGAAAAACGTCAACAAGTTTCTTTTCAAAAATTACACATTGAACATATCACTATAAGTATAGGACTCTAGCTCAGTTTGTTTTAGATAAGTTTTGAATTGAAACCTTCATTTACGAAATGTTGGGCTACGTCATCTGATTAGTTAACAATAATAGCGCGTGCATTCTCCAAGTGGACGTTCTTACTTTGATCTTGCACATAAATCCATCAAAAATTTTAATTTCTTACTATATTCTTCTATTTAAATCACTGATTAGCTTACCTAACGTAACACACATACAATAAGCGTATCTCTTATAAATTTTTCTATCCCATACACAGCTTTTACAGTGGATTTATCTGCAAATTTTGAAATAACCCGACTCTTGTTCACATCGCTATGTTCTGTTTCTATACTAGGACTTAATTTTTTCGCTGCGTCTTGATACTCCTTTAGTTTTTTATATGATTCATGTCGTACATTGCTTATAAACTTTTATATGTTGTACGTAAATTAAAACGCCATTTTCCTAACAAATTTTTACAAAAAAATATAGTATATTTCTGAGATAATTAAAAAAAGTATCTAGTTTATTTTAAAAAATAAAAAAAAATCGCTCTTTGCCTATACTCACAAAAGCCTAAAACGCTGATTTTTATTATTTATTGCCCCATCTATTTAAAGGGGTTTTTATAAAAATAAACTGAACAATTATTTGCCCCACTCTAAATAAATATTGTTTTTCCGCTGTCATCCATTATTTGCTGTTGCTACCTATACTTAAAAACCCCTATTTATTACGAAAATCAAGACCACTTTACTTTTGTCCATAATATTCCCAGGAAATCTCCATAATCCACATAAAATGATTGTTATTTTTTCCATCCTATCGAAGTAATTAAGTTACTCACCCCAAATTTTAAGATAAAATACATATTTATGGGAAATCCTGACGGTTTCAATCTTTGAAAAGTTGAAAATACAAAAATTACTTAATCGTAACTTCAATATCTTCCTACTTAAATAATTTAGAAATGTGTATTGGCATCAGGGACGTAGCTATCACCGTATCAATGATAGTCCCCGAGCTACAGGGGTTCTGACATGTGTGCGCAAAAAATCGTAAAATGCTATCAACAGTTCCGTCAACAGAGCTGCCATTTTCAAAAAAAGGCCCCCGAAGAATTTTGATACAAGACCCTCACAAGACTAGCTATGCCACCGAGATTGGTATTTACTTTTCGCTTGAATAAGAAGGTACCTTTTAATTTCAGGTATTATGCACAGGTCACAGCAACAAATCAGTATATTATTGTAACTTAGAATTATTATTGCACAAAAATAAATGGCTTCAGAAATAGTGCCACTACGTTTGTATAAATGCACGATGTTCGTCGTCGCCGCTCTATGATAGAGCCTATGTCTATTATTAATTTCCGTGTATTCGATGGTAGAGCGGAAGGACAACAGAGTAAATTGCTCTTGCACTCGGAAATAAAAATAAATTTCATATAGTATTTCGGGTATTTTATTTTTGATTTGTATTTTTTACTGGTTTATTATTTTATTACTATTTTGAATGTAAGCATATTTTTCATTTTATTATTTTCGACGGAGAACGGGAGGCCCTAGCACCCGGGGGTCCTGGACCCCTTTAATTTAAATCTTTTAAATTAGGCTATTATGTTTTCGTCACTTCTGTTGTATATCTGTATCTCTTGTCTAAATCATGAGTGTTCTCGAACTCATTTATGCAACTAAGTAAACGTTACTGGGAATGGTATATCTCTCCATGGTGGCAATTTTTCCTATTAATTGGACTTTAACTGCGCTTTGGAATATTTGTAAGATTTTCAATAATTCTCAGTAAGTTTTGATAATGAAAAATGATTTGCAATACAGAAATAACAATATTAAATAGTTATCTCAAGCCAGTCAAATATTTCAATGTAAATGTAAACACAGGTAGTTTTTTCTTTGGATAATTATAGAAAAAAAAGAGAGAAAGAAACAATTTTTTGGAGCTAAATAATTTTTTTTTTTAATAATTCATAGAATACAAAAGAAGACAGATGAGTCGTAACCTTCTATGCAAAAAGTCGTGGTTTGCCAACCCCTTACCTCCATCATTCTGTTCTAACAAAAAAAAAATTCGTTTCTAATATTTCAATTATTTATTTCCTTTAATTTAAAGTCCATTCGTGTTTATTTCTTCCCAGTATTCTGATGTTTCATGAGCTATGTAATTTGCGTAGAATGAATATTGCCATCAACTAGCCTGAACTGAAACGATACCTTTATCTCACCTGTTCAGAAAAGTAGACTCGTCGCATGTTGCCAGCTTACAGACACTAGTCGCAGTTGTTGACAGAAGAACCGCGGGATTTTACCGGTAAAGTTAGTTGATTCTTCTTATTAACAAAAGATTCTTTGACAGTTAAGATGTCTGAGTGAGTATAATATATAATTTCAGATTTAGAATCAATTTCATTGGATTTATCACACTTTAATAATTCACTTTTTTTCTTTCATCAAATCAGTTTTTTCGTAAATGATTTGACAGCGTCCATGTAATCCTAAATTTGTAATTGATTCTGAATTTTGAAAAATATCTGTATAATTGGGGTTTATTATAAACAGAAATCCTATATAAATGTAGTACATTGATGTTTTGTTTATAGTTTTCAAAATATTTCTATGATTTCCTGCTTTTTAAAATTTATTAAGTATATAAATTTTTTAAAAAATGTCAACAAGCGTTCAGTTGATAGTTGAAATTTTTAAACACTCTGGATATCTGTATTATGGGTATGAAAATTATGCTTCGGTATTGTGTGTGTTTGTGTTTCGTATTTTTTGTATTATTTGAGGTTAAAACAGTTGCGAAACCACACCCTTAATTGCAAATGTTATGTGCAATTTTTGAAGTTAATATGTATTTTATACAATAAAATTAAAATTTTGCATACCGCTTACACACACACTTAGAAAATTTCCCTTGCACATTTTCTCCTTTTTTTTATGATTAAAATTTTAAATGAATTTTTAAATAAAAACCATTATATTGTATATTTATAGAAGTAATGAGATTCTCAACTTATTGCAATTTTTGTTACCTTAAATGGAAACTAATATTAGCAGTTGTGTATATATTAATTGTTTTGTAATCTATTTGTTTATAAAAAGGAGATAATTTATGTTTTTTTTTATTTCCAGTCCTGTGACTCTAGCTTTTCAATGTTGTAAACCTGGAAAAGATTTTAATCCAGATCTTTCGCCTATTATTTTGCATCATGGTTTTATGAATTCTAAAGAAAGATGGATACCTATTCAACAAAATTTGGCAAATGAAACTGGTAGAGTTGTAAGTAAATTTAAGTGGCACTAATATTAAACTAGATATCTTAATATATTACATTTATAATTACTGAATTTTGTATGAAATTTAAATTATAAAATCTTGGTTTTATAAATTAATTAATTATTAAATCTCTGTTTTCAATCCTATCTTAAAATATCTATTTAGAAGCAAAATTTGAATTGAATTTTCCTGTAAATTTAAGGTTTCAAGTTTTTTTGTCTCATTATTATTGATATTCATTTATGTAGCTAATTAAAATTAGTGAATCAAAGTTTAAGCTCAATAATAAGTATTTCATTAAAAAAATAGCTTGAAATTTATTTTGTGTGCATGTTAAAAGATTATTTATATACATTATTATGCTAAATGTACCACTTGCGTATTAGCATCATTGCAGCAAAACTTGTGCCTTGCAAATTGTGCCAAGATACCAAAACAAAAAGTATCTTGGGTGTTTTATTTGAAAAAGAAACAATCTATCAGACTTTGACAGAAAATGGCATAATTCACATGTTACAAATTTGGCTCTGATAATGTTAATATATAAATACCTAAATGTGTGTATTTCTTGTATTTAATTGTTAGAGTGTGGCCCATTTAAAAACATTTCCATGTTAAATTGCTGGTTAGGTGTCGGTAGGCGAGATTGGCAATTTTTTTCGTGACTAGAAAAATTAACCTATTAATTGTTGTTTGAAGAGATTACAAAAAAGCATTTTACAAAATAAAATCGAAGAGAAATACAGATAATAATTTTTAAAGTTATAATAAATTAAAATTTTTTTTTTTATTAAATTAAAGAGAAGGGCGAATAACTTTTGCTGACGAGAGAAGTTCCTCAGAAGGAGGGTAAGTTCTCTCCGTGGCCTTGAGGAAAAGTAAAAACAAATTGTTCAGATTCCTGGATTTGTGCATTTTTCTCTACATGTGCTCCACAAGGCAGGAATCGAATTGTTTCTCACACACCCACATATTCATCATCATCCAAATCTAAAGCATACTTAACCTGCTTCCCTTAAATCAACTATTCTTTCATATGAACTTTCTAATATGATACAAACTCATTTTTATCTTTTGGCATTCCCAAATGTATCTATCACTTGATTCCTTCTTTTCATCCAAACATGTAGCATTCTTGCAGATTGTACATTTGACATTTGCCAGCAATAAACTTTTATCCATATTCCACTGTAGCAGTCATTTTTTCCTTTCTTTTCAAATCTTAAAAAAACTAACCTAAATAAAACCTCTTGGACACAATGTTCTGGATAATTCGAAAGAACAAGTGCAAAAACGAGACGGTGAAGAGAAACAAAAATTTTCAACAAAAGGTACGAAAATCTGCAAATTTTAAAACAATAAGTACTTTTTCTAAAAAAAAAGGACAGTGAAATGGTTAATCTGTAAATCTCCTGTCTTTTTAAAAAACATCTGCAAATTTTAAATGCTGAATAATAATTAAGTACAGAGAATATACGATCTTCTTGAAGTACGACTTTGCATTTCAAAGTACAAATCAAATGGTCTGCCAGAATGAAATCATCTCTCCATGAAATCTAAATAAAATAACCAAATCCACACAACTGATTCCCTAATCTACACTCCTGCCCACTTCTGTGTAGCAAACTAAAAGATCACATTAAATGAAAAAATATTTCCTTATATTTATAGCATTAACTTATTATTTCAGGTGTATGCTGTGGATGCCAGAAATCATGGTGAAAGTGAAAGAAGTGAAATTTTTAATTTTAATTTATTACCAAATGATCTGAAACATTTCATGGATGCCCATTCTATTTCTAAAGCGTGTTTGGTTGGCCACAGCATGGGAGGATTAGCTGTGATGATGTTAGCTTTGTCTTCAGTGAGTATTTTATGGTTTAATTTATTTTTTAAAGAACTTTTAAAAATACAAACAAAATCTTGTAGTGCATACTTTTTTATTATGTGTATAGAATCTAGGAAAACATGTACTTACAGGGGATATCATCTTTCTATTATATACAATTTGAAACAATTGCATATTAAGGCTATTTACATTTCTATTCTAATGTCACTGAATAGAAATCAAAACTTAAAATACATTTTCAGGTAGAAAAAAAAATGTTATTAAAATAAATTCATATGATTTTATTACATAAGTATATAATTATCATATATTGTTTTTATATTAATTTAGCATTACAATATGAAAAAGTAAGCATGGAGCATATATTTTTAAGCTAAAAAAATGTATTTATTCATATAGAAATCAATGTTAAATAAAATGTTTCATTAAATGAAGTTAAAATAGCAGAAACATGTTTTTTTCAGTACTTGCGTACTAACACAACTATGGCGACTTTTAATTGGAAAAGAACTGCAATTTACTTAGTAGAATAGTTTTTCATTATATGCATAAACCTTTTACACCAAGGGTATCAAACTCAAATACTAACTTGGGCCAAACAAAGTTTAACTTTAGGTGGACCGCAAAAAAACCCCCAATATTCATAGAAATGTAGGTTTGTTTCGAATAATGCGTTATAATAAACATATATAAAAGAACAAGACAAATTTAATGTACTCTTGACATCTTTTATCTACTACAATCTTCCCTATTTCAGGAGAATTTTTTTTTAATTTCATTATATATTAAGTGCCAACATATAAACCAGAGGCTGCCAAAATGTCTGTAGCAGGCTATGAGTTTGACACCCGTTTTACACCATTATGTTTTAAATTTTTAATGACTTTTTTATTTAATAAAAATTGGGAACTTCTTTTTAATAAAAATTGTCATTTTTTTTATTTAATAAAATTGTGAACTTCACAGAACTTTTCTGTGAACAAAGTTCTGTAATTCTTTACTGAATTAAAATTTCAATTACAGATTTTGTAATGAATTATTTAATGAACTATATGACTGGGGTAAATGTCGAGTGATTTAAAAAAAAATTGATATTTCTCATTCCAAATGTGTTGCTTATAGTTTTTAATGCTGCATTTCTGAAACATCCGTTTTCCAATTTTATTCTGTTTGCTACTATTGTCAAATTCCATTATCACTTTTTAGATATCTAAATTAATGTGAAAATGAATTAAAAGGAAAAGAGTATATATTAAAACACGAAAACCAAACAAAAAAAATTATTTCTTTTTGTCCAAGCCTAACTGGAAATCATGTTTGATTGCCATGAAACAATGCAAAAAATTACCAGAATTTAGTGCTTTTCTTAACTTTGGCAATTTCCATCAACGTAGTTTAACATTATCCTCAAGATATCTTTTATTTCATCAGGGATTAATATATTTTCACATCTATGTTAAGTAAGTTTTTAGAAAGTTATAGAAAAATGTAACTGTGGTTTCATTTATTGAAAGCACAATTTTATTAGAAAATCTTTATTGAATAAAATGACTACATTACATGTTAAATCTGTTAGTCTTTGGGTCCATACATAGTAAGGTATTAAATTTTAAAGTGGAAGTTTTTTACTAGGACTTAGCTTAATTTAATATCTTAGTTGGTTTTTCTTTCAAGATGGCTTGATCTCATTGTATAATGCATCATTAATTAAGAATAAAAATTCAAAGATAAATTGTAAAATTGCTATGTATTGATTAATGCATATACGATGTAATCCAATATTTGAAGTTCTTTGTTATATTCTTTCCAATTCCAAAATATTTTTGTATATTTATCACCTATCAGGAGTTATAAATCGCAAATTACTTGAATGTGTAAATAAACCTAAATCGGTGCAATTTAGTTTTGTCATGAAAAACATTTTAAACCTGTATTCTGTATAATTACTTGTCCTCCTCCCCTTCACCCCCCCCCCCCCGTCATTTTGTATATAGAAAAAGGGTGTAGGTTTTTATGTACATTTTTATAAAAATTACCTTTTTAAATGAAGTATAATTTTTTTTATGTTTAATGTATTAACTTTATATTCACGAAGCAATACTTTTATGGCACTCAATAGTTTTTGGATTTTTTAGAAGAAAAAATAGTATTTCCATATTGAAAAAAAAATATTCTCCTAAACTGATTTTTAATATTATTGTCAGACTATATTATTTCTAGGTTATCATACATATTTTTTTCAGATTATTAGTTCATTTTAAAAATTAAAATGGGTGGAGGAAAGACTACTATAAATTAAATTAATATTTCAAATATTATCAGCATTTTTTTAGAGTAGTGCTACAACATTTCTTTGATATCCTTTTTTTTTTCTCCCTAAGCCTGACAGAGTTGAAGCACTGATTGTAGAAGATGCTAGTCCCAAGGAGCCTGAGCCTGAATTGTACCATGTATTTGCTGCTTTGGTTCGAGAACAACTAGAATGTTTTAAAAAATCCACAAATGCTGATACTGAAGGTTCGATGCAGCAAAAATTGAGGGAATGTCTTTATAGAAATATTCCTGTATGTTTTTTTGGATATTTGTGAATAATTTTTTTAGTACTTACGTTGAATAAAGTATAATATAGTCGTAAGCATCTTATTTTTTTAAGTAACTTTTAAATTTGTTTATATTAAAAATTCTAATTCATAGAGTTTAGATGTAGTCATGGTCAAAGAGTTGGTATTTTCAATCTTGGTCCACTGAGGACCTGTCATGTAGAAAGGCTAATGCTTGAAAAATCTGTTGTGGCTCAGTTTTTGTGTTGATCTAATGTAGAAGTTTGGAGAGTAAGGTGCCAGCTCAGGTGTTCGCATCACTTGACAGGGGTTCAAAACTACGAGATCCATCACCAATAGTCTGTGTTGCTTTAGAGTATAGCATTAATGAGAAAAATTTAATTTAATGATGGATATTACTTGTAATTTTTGTACGAAATTCTTTTCAATTTTTGATTTTAAAAAGATATTAAAAGTTAAATGAATTGTGAGTGAAGTGAACATTTTTTCAATGTTTACTGTAATTTAAATTTTTACTGTATTTTCAAAAATATTAGTCTTAGGTCTTTAAGGGCTCACAGGACTCTTAAATTGGAAATTTTTCAATTTTTTCAAAAAAATATATGTTAAAGCCTCAACATTTCTGAGCATTTTGATACTGTAAAAACTTCCTAAGTTATTGAGAAATAACTATTGAAATTTAAACATAAGCCCTATCTCTTTCTTATCTTTAACTTCCTTTTTATCAAAACAAAAAATTTTAGCTTCCATGCAGGATTTCTCAGAAACTATTTATATTAGTTTGAAATTTTCTACACGTGTTCAAAATAAGGCTCTTCATAACTTATACATCAATTTTCAAAAAAAAATTATTAAAATCTTTTTTTTATTTGAAATTTAATCAATTTTTTTCTTAAAATTTTCGTTATAATTGTATTTAAAAATATTTTTTTCTCTAAATTTCTTAAAAGTAAGTATAACTTCAAAAGTGAACATTTTTGTACCAAATAAAATTAATTTTGTAAATTTTTATGAATTTTGTACTTTAGAATCCTGCACGGTGTAAAATACTGATTTTCATATTTTTGAAAAATTGTCCAACTTATATTTCTTTATAACTTTTTAAATTTTTCTCAAATTCTCTGAAAATTTGGGAGGTATCATAAATATATATGATTATCATGTGGTAAAAATTTCAAATTATTGTTTTGTTTTATTGCTAAATTACATTGGTTTGAAGAAGGATGTTTTTTCGAGCGCACTGATAGTGGTTAAGGGTCCTATGGCCCCTTAAAACATTACTTTTATTAGCACTCATTGTATGCCATCGTAGTTAGCATAATTTTAAATAAATATTTACCAAGTTTATATTGTGAACAGTATTTTAAAAAATACTTCTATTTTTCTGTTGCCTAGAAGTTTTAAAGATACATTATTAAAAAATGTTCTTCCATAATTCGAATATTTTTTTTATTTCTTTTAAATATGTATTTTTCATTTATAGATGATTCCAGATGAAGATCAAGAAATAATTTCAAACATGGAATTTCAAATTAAGAGAACAGAAAATGGTTTTGAGTCTAAGGCAGATTTAAATTCTTTCTTCAAAGCAATACTTCATAAACCTATTTGCTGTTTTCCAGAAGATGGTCAGTTCAAGAAAGATGCTTTATTTATCTATGGATGTAAATCAAATTTTGCTGTGTAAGTAACTTATATTTTCACCCTTTTTGTTAAATATCAGTTTTAAAATAGTAATATTTGTATGTTTTCTACTTCTAGAAAAATATTTTCTTATTTACAACAAAACCCATTTCTCAATTCCTACTATTAGCTCACACTCTCTACATATTTATTTATCTTGGTGGAATTTTCAACCGTTAATAAAATACATTTTAAAGCGCTCAATTGAGCTGAGATTTTACATACAGGATTATTTTGGATGACAATACAGTAATTTAATTATAATTAAGAAAAATTAATTGATTAAAACTAGTTATTCCAAGAATTATAAATACAGCCACGTTGGCATCATTTTTGGCAACTTAGCGACCCTTTTGGTGACTTGTTTCAAAACTTGAAAAGGTTTTTTTCTTACATTTTAATGCTCATTTGAGCTGAAATTTTCTATACAGTAGTGTTTTGGGTAAAAATACGATAATTTAATTATAATTAAAATTGACTGAAACAAATTATTTAAAACTCTTAAATAATATATATATATATATATACAAATATTTATATTAATTGTAACTATTTAATAAAAATTAGCTAAAATAAAATTTTTCTTTGTTGATCTAAGTAAGAATTGACTTTTTTATTACTTGTTTAGTTCATAACAGTGATAAAATTAACAATGTTAAATTACAGTGATCAAATTCAATATTATTGGTTTGTTATAAGTTCTTTAGATGACCCCATCAGTTATTTTGTTCAATAATTTTTGAATTCGGTAATCCTCTTCTACTTTTTTTAATTTCATCTTTTATCCAATGAAATATTTTTAAATATTTATTTATTTTTTTCATGTTTTGCAAAAAAAAAAATTTAAAATTCTTTTTAACTCTTTTGGAACAATTTTTTACTTTTCTGCTTTTTTATTGAATCCAGTATGGTGGTTTCTGATAGTTAAATTATTAGCTTATTAATTTTGCTGTTTAGATCTTTGGTTTTTTTTTTTAATTTTTCTATGGCTTTTCTTGCTTTTCTTTACTTTTGAGTATGTATATTTCTACTATTGCTATAAAATTATTTAATAATCTCTTTGAATATTATACTTAAAAGAAATTATGTATATTTTATTGTGTAACTATCTATTTTAATTGTTTTTTGACAATATACCTAAATGAATAACATAGCCTCAGTTTTTCATGCTTCATGTAACATTTTAATTTGTTGTTAATATGTATTTATCCTACTCCTCACATATTTAGTGATAAATATCTGCAGATTTCATATTTCTTACTGTTAAGAACTGAATTACAGGCCATGTTTTATATTTGTTGGTGCATTTGACTACCTCAAACATTTTAATCTTCCACTTCAAAGCATACAGATTAATGCAAATAATATTGGGTTACCGTATTTTCCTGTATATAATCCGCAGTGACAAATTATCCACAATGCCTTTTTTTTAGTAAGAAAAATAATAAATGTTGCATAATCCACTGCATTTTTTATAGCAAATAATCCAAAATATATTCTGCCAATAATGTAGAGTCAGATAAAATTTAAAAAAAAAAAAGAAAGAAGGACTCAATATGATTAAAATTATAAGTAATAAATTGTACAGAAAAAAAAAGAAATTGTAAAATGTTTCCTCCATCAGACATTTATTGTTCCCATAATTTCTAAACTTTCAATTTAATTGTCTGTTAATACCAATGTCTAAAGGCTGTAATTTCTTTGTCAGTCTTGTGTGTATTAGTTGCAGATGCGGACTTCAGGGCATTTTTAACATTCTCATTACGATGTGCTTCATCGAATCCATAATTCAACACCTTTGGGTTGCATTTTTCAAAATTAGCCTTTTTTTCTTTTTTTTCCCCTCAATAATTGAATATTTGATTCATTGATGTTAAACAGTCTTGCAGTTTCCCGATTTTTTACTTTGGTAGCCTTCTCTATATAACATTTAGTTCAAAATCAGTCATGTAATTTACACGCTCTCGCTTCAATATGACCATGTTTGAACTTGAATATTTTCAGGATAAAACAGCTTGAGTCAAGGCAGAAAGCAAAATGACACTAGCGACTAGCAACTGTAATATCTTTTCGAGGAACCAAATTCGTTCTTTAACGTAATTGGACAAATCTGATTGTAGCTGAAATATGTCAGCCAAGTCGCAAAAGCTTTCAGCGTTATCTGTTATGTATTTTATAAAACATAAGTGGTATTTCTTTCAAAACTTTATTGTAAGCTTTTCTGATGGAGAATGTTTTTATCACATTATCCACTGCAGCATATAATACGCACAACAAAATTTGAAACTTTTTTAATACATAATCTGCAGATTATATACTGGAAAATACAGTACATGCAAAGGATACTGGGAGCTTGCACTCATTCTCATTCATGCTCAAAATTGTAGTGTTCACAAACAAATCTTAAAAAATAACCCTCATATTTAAATTCATAAGTTAATAGCTCTGATTTAAAATCGTATATCCTATTTTATTCGAAATGTGCAGCTTAGAATATCTGTTAAGAAAAGTACAGTAATATTTTTGGGGGGTGGGGGGATCTACAAAAAGAACACATCCGCAGTAATAAATTCAAACAAAAAAATAGTCCCCCCCCTTGATAAGTGTTTATTTTTTCAGTAGGCTTATATTTCATGTAATCATCATTGTCTATACAATAAATGCATGCAATTGAATAGATTATTTATTTGGAGCATTTCTTTTCGGAATTTCATAAAATATAAAAATAAAATTATAACAGTAAAATTAAGTCATGCAAACTATTCTGAATAAAATAAATTCGGTGCTGATTTATCCAACAAATAATACAAATATAATGAATGTATGGGGGAAATAAATCATGAAGATTTTAATAGTAATTTTATGAAATATGTTATCATTCTTGTTACACACTTAGGTACGCATTAAATAACTGGATTTTTTTAAGGGGAAAAAATGCTTTGCATTAAACTGTTATGCATGAATTCAAATATACAAATTATTATTAAAATAATAAAAACACCTGTGTATAAAAGGGACATTTTTGAATGTGCTTTATAAGCACTAAATTGTTATAATAGCTACCAATTGGGGTTTTTTATAAATAGAAATATATATATATTGGTATAGTATGTGGGGTAGCTTTATTAAAGTTCTATAAGTCTTGAATTTTTTTCAAAAGTATAAAATTTTGGACCTTTCAGATTTTCTGAGGCCAAATTGTAGTAACCAAATCTAGCTAGAGTAAGTATGACCGAAACATCCCAACACTTAGGCATTTCTAGAGGTACAATGTCTATATAAAGTTGTGAGAGTATAAAAACAGCACAGCAGGACAAGCCTGGCAAAGCAAAATAGCAAATGGAAAAGGCTCAGTGAAAGAGACCGAATGGTATTGGAGCGGATAGTAATGTCTAAAAAGTTAACTGCAGCAAAAGTGATCAATGAGCTCAATCAGCATCTGGATTCCCCTGTGTCAATGATTACAGTTAGAATGCACCTTCATAAAAAGAACATGTACAGCAGAGCAACAGTTCTCAAGCCACTTGTCACAAATGTTAATGCTAAACCTCGTCTACAGTGGTATCGCAGTCTCAAAACCTGGTCAATTGATTAGTGGAAGAAAAAAATATAGTCTGACAAATTGTTTTTCCCATTTTTCCCTACAACAGGATGGGTGTAGGTTCGGATGACACCTGCACAAGCATATGACCAGGATTGTCTCCTTCTTATTGTCAAGCATGGAGAGGATCTGTCATGATATGGGACCGTGTCATGGTTTTCTGTTGGACCAATCATAACTCTGAAAGGAATGTTCTCTGGAGAGAAGTATAGATACATTTTAGCTGACCAGGTCCATCATATGATACAAACTTTGTTTCCTGTTGGAGATAGAATTTTCCAAAATGATTATACATTTATCCATGCAGCAGGACTTGTTGAATATTGATTTGATGAACACGACAATGAAGCTAAATGTTTACCTTGATCTGCATAGTCACCCGACCTCAATATAATTGAACTGCACTGGTGTGCTTTACAGCGTTCAATATGGAATCGATATCCTCCACCTGCATCTCTCCCAGAACTTTCACAATATCTCCCTGAAGAATAGTACAATATTCATCTTAACGCTATTCAGCTGTTTTGTATGAGTAGATTCCTAGGTGAATCCAAGTTGTATTACATGCCAAAGGTGGTCCTACACCATACTAATAAAAAATTCTTTATAAATCAAAGGTGTCTCCAATATTTTGATAACCACCTGTATATCATTTACTCAATGGTTAAAAAATTTTTTATTAATTTTTTACAAATACTTATTAAAAGATTTTGATTGTACTTAATTATTTAATTTTCAGAAACATAGCTTATTTGTTAAAACTTTTTAATGTCATATTTTTTTAGGATAGAAGATAAGGATCTTATCTTGAAGTACTTTCCAAAAGCTAAATTCTGTGGTTTTGAAAATGCTGGTCATGAAGTCTGTCTACGGGATCCAAAACGCTTTGTTGCAGAAGTGAAGAGTTTTCTTTGATTTATTAAGTATAAGTGGGGCTTCTCTTTTAATTCTTTGTTATTATTCTGGTCATATATATATATGGAATTCTATACATTCTAACTCTTAAAGCCATTCAGCGATCATTCCTTCTTACTTTTCTATGTTTGAAATTTTTATTAATGTACAAATTTTATATGATGCCATTTACAAACTCAAAGTTGTAATTCCTGTCCAAATCATATGATCAAAAAGTATAGTGATTATGTGTATCATGTTTTCCCTTACTTACCATTTTGGGAAAAAATATACTTTTTGTTAATGAATCAAGAACTAGTTACCTATAAAAGTTAATATTTATATTTTATTTGTGATTTATATTCTCAGATGTATAATTTATATATAGCTTATTTTTAGTTTATATTATGTATGCAGGTATATTCACAACCTTAATTAAGTTATAACTAATTTGTGTTTATTATAATTTAAACTCAAAGTATGTTTAACTTAAGTATGAATTTTAAAAAATATAAATTTGTAAAATGATAAATTTTTCTTTCATAATCTCAGCATTACCTTGCTTTATAGTGCGACATTAGTATAACTCTTACTCACTTAGTATTACCTGCTTTATGCATGTTGCTTCCTACATTTTAATAATGGTAAATTGAGGATTTAATTAATTATTGGGTGCTTAAAGATGCTGGAATGAAATTCATGAGTATGTAGAATGTAAACTTGTAATAACAATGACTTTTGGAAAAAAAATTCATTGAGTGCTATAAAAAATGAAATATTTTTTTAACTTGAGTCAAGCATCATTTTGTTAAAGAAATGTACATATCATTATCTCATCATTTTTTGATGAAAGTTCCTTGTAATAGAAATTAAAAGCTTTAAACCTTGTGAAATTCATTAAATGATAGTATATAGAAAAATTCTCATTAAAATTATATTGTGATTTTTATTAATGGGGAACAAATATGAAAGGAAACAGCATTTTATGGAGAAAAAAAGAAATTACTATTGTTTCCATTGAATTGTATTACTTATCTTATATAGATGTGAAATAAAGTTTATGTTTATATATATGTATACTTTATGTAAATATATATATAATAAATTCTCTTCTCGCAAAAGAATCTCAAGTTAACAGAATGTGATTTTTATAGTTATTTCCATTTACTGTGTCAGAATATGTTTTTGCCTGTTTATTTGAACTGTAATATTTTTCTAATTTTTCATTATCTTCAAAGTGTTTGTATTTCTTTTACCATTTATATTATTTTATAAACTTCAAACTGCATTTTATATTTCCAGTTATGTAATTTAGAGTTAAATTAATGTTACTCTATGTAATCAGGAAATATCTTTGTTTTACAGCTAGATAATAATCTCTTTTTGAAAGATGAACTCAAAAGATATCATAGATAGTATACTTCTATAGTCTTCTTCATAATGATAATGCTTGAAATTTACTAATTCTTATGCAACATTCATTAAATCAGCATATTTATATATGCCGTCAAATGAAATATTTTAGAGGCTAACGCTTTTTGCAGAATCTTATTTGAAATGGTACCCAAACATCTATGATACTTAATATGCTGTGATATATATATACATACAACTTCTTAAATATTTAATCAAATCTATATTAAAGATTTGAAGGGGATAAGAGCATGCACAAATCTGAAATAATGTATAAGAACATGCTTTATTGCTAAATCTTATTTTAAAAGACATTTTTGAAACACTTATGGAAACTTAACAATGAAGAAGGTAAAATTATATAAAGATGGATTAGAAATATAGGAAGTGAGAATATATAATTAACTAACAAATAAAAAAAAAGTTTCCTTCTAACCCTACAATTATTTGAATTGTTATATAAGAGTCTGTGTTAAAGCTCTAAGCTTAATTCTTAAGCGTTTTATTTTTGGTATATGATAAGAATATTAATGTTTCTCTCTCTATATATATATATAAAAAGCAAGTTTTTTGTGATGTTGTAATATGTGTATTGCATATTATCACAACAATACCAACTTTCAAGATAGATAAGTTGACTACACCAATTTTGCATGTGTTGTACACATTGAATTGGCAACCGTATGCTTTGCTTCATATAATGTCACCAGTACAGTAGGAAATGTACATTATTGCAAGTTCTTGCAGAAAAATATCGTTGTGCGAGAAGAAAGGCGTCTCATGAAGACTTATTAATAATCAACGGAACTAAGTACTCAACTTTCCAGGAAGCTGCATGTTTATCAAAATCGTAGGATTTTATCAATGAAGTATTGGACAATGCAGCTTTTGTGATGAATGCAACTGAACAGGAGCACGAAAAATGAATTTGACAACAAAAATAAAAGAACAGATATAGAGCTACCATAATATATGTAAAATATAGTTTTACAGTTTGAGCAATGAGTATGAACAGTTGTGTAATTTGTACATTGAGGGTTGGTCTGCCATTTGGCAGATGGTGGGTACTCACCCCTCCTAATTTTTTTTAAAAAAACTTATGTGATCCTTAAATTTTATAAGTAATTAAAAATGTGGTCAAAATAATTGAATGTTTTAGTAGTAAATTAAGAGTATTATTGTAGTGTATCCTTATGTTTTGAAGACACAAATCAGTAGTAATTATTTGTAGGATAACTACAATTAACAGTGGCATACACAATGGTGGGTTTTGGTGGTTCAAACCCTTCCCATAGACCAAGAAACTTTTTAATTTTTTTCACAAAGGTTGTGTGTGTCTCAGTGGTTCTTACATTTTTTAAAAAGTATAACTTCTCCCATTAAAATAGTTTGTGTACATTTCTCAATATTATCTATGATTATTTATCTTTCAAAATGAGAATAGTTGAGAGTGTTTTGTTCAGTGTATGCGTATTTTTTAACCGGTTTTAGTAAAGAATATTTATATTTGCTCCAATGCTTATTGCATTGATTTTTTTATATTTGTATTGCATTTTTAAATATGTGTATTAATCGTTTTGGAAATGAGGACAAGAAAAAAGAAAACTATTTTATGTTTCCTATTATTTTCCTTTTTAAAGTATTGGTTGTATAATTTTTTATTCCTATCTATGTCTTTTTTGTGAGTAATTAAAAGTGAAGCTTATAGAAAATGTTTATTTTTAAATAACTTAATTTCCTTTTTTTTTTTTCCAAAACAGTATTATTTATTTTTAGTTTTTTTTATATTTAGATTTTACTATTCTCTCAAACTCATTTTGCTTTATATGTGATGCACTCTTCAGTATTATTGTAATACATTTTTGTATGCATTTCTTTTTAATAAACATTATAAAGAGTAGTATTTTGATTTTTATAAATTTGTGTAAGAAATCACACACACAAATTGTTATAAGTGCAATTAATAATTAATACTAATAAATTTGTGTAAATTAGTAGTGCTTGAATTGCATTAGTTTTTTGGTTACATTGGTAACCACTAATTACATGTATTACTAGAGAAAAATTACACTTTTTAAATTTCCTATCTCAAAGCAGTCACCTCTTTTTACCAGTAGGTTTATTTCTGTTATTAAAAATAATATGGGCTGACTTGCTCCCATTAGCTGTTTGCAACTATATTGTATATGGAATAGAATAAAATAAAATTTTTGAGTTTTAGGGTTGCCTTTCTGTCTTTGGTTGCTTTTGGCACTAACGGAAACTTAGGTTTGCTATGTATAAAGTATTGGTAGTTGGTGCATATTAAATCTTACTGGAAAAATTGAAGACAAGGTTGTTGATATCATCACTTGTCATTGGTTTGAAATTAGTTGCCTTGTGCAGTGATGAACAAATATGGATGGATGGACTTGCTATAGGAATATGTATAACATTCAATTTTGGTGTTATAAAACATTTGAGAGTTGAATTTACAAGTTATGCAAAAATAGCTATATTTAATTTACACCACCATATGCATAATATAGTTACCCCCATTGTTCAAACATATATCATATTGTGAGACCAACTTGTCTATACCTACTTCTAAGAAAGATGCTGCCAGTGAAGAGACCCTTTGCTGAACAGCTTTCTTTGTGGAAATTCATTACTAAACAATCTTATTGTAAACTGTATTTTCAAAAAAATTTCTTTCACTTTTTTCAACGAAACCATCATTGACAACAGAAGATTGCCCACTCTGTGCTTTGTCATGAACATCTGAGCACCCATTATTTGTCAAACCCACTTTCTCATCATTACGTCACTCATTACATTTTGACAAATCTCTGCACGTTATTGATGAATTCCAACTGCTTGACATTCCTTGTGTTCAAAAAACATTACAGAAGACACTTCACAGTTAGTGGGGTTGGCAATTGTCTTAAACATTTTGAACATACACTAATACATGTAAAACAACACAATTCAACTAATGACATCACTATATTGACAACCGGAAGCAAGTGTTGGACTCCAATATGGCCATTGTGGTTATAGTAGAACAAATCAGTACTTAATTTCCGGACATACCTTCTAGATTGGGGCTTCTTTCATGGTATTGGAGAATTTTTTTTAAACATGTTTTTTTTTCTTTTCTTTTAATAATAAATTTGCCTACTGGTTACCACTTCTAAAATGTGTGTGTACAGTGTTAATTAAAATCCACCGGTGCTATTCTCCTATTCCTAATCGGATTATTTTTTGCAATTGTAGAATTTTTTTTTTTTCATTTGGTTTGGACAATAAATCAGTTATCACCTGTATCTTGAATAAGAAACATTGTTTTTAACGTGAATAAATATTAGATGAAACAAATGATTATGGTTAGTCGTCTTTTTCCTTCAGTCATGGACAGGTCCATCACTTGTGCTTTTAAGGAAATCTTTCACAGCTTCTACAAATTCTTTGCTCTTTTCAAACATGAGAAGGTGACTCGTATCTTCAAAAGTAATCAGCTTGGCATTAGGATTGTGTTTCAGCATTGCTTCAAATTTTGAGTCCCTGGGGAGAAAAAAAGATTTAGGATTTAAAATAGATCTAACTTAAAATATTGTATCAATTAAGATCTAATTTAATCGGCTGCAAAACACTAAATTAAGAACTTAAAAAACTTTAATATTACCTGCTTTTTTTTCTTTATGCAAGTGAAACATGCACCTTAAACAAAGATATGACACTCACTGGACATGTTTGAGAGAAAAATTCTCAGAGCTATCATTGGCTCAGGGCAAGAAGGAAGATAGAGAAGAACTAGATATAACATTGACTTTGAACGTGCTACAAAAACTAAACAATCGCTTGTAAAATAAAAAATGTTATGGTTATGATGAAAAATAAATGAATATTTTTAAAATAACCACCATTTTTCTAGCATTAACGTGACGCTATGTGAGAAAACTTGCAGGCACTCTAGCAAACATTAAGAATTTCAACTGAAATTGGTCTCGCATTCAGCAGAGATGTATTGTTCCAGTTCTGTAATTGATTGTAAACTTAGGTGATACACATGCCATGCCATGCATTTTCTTGTATGCGTGTCGTAATCGAGGGCAATGAGATACGATCATCTGAATGCTCGATGAAGAAATCGAATACTTCAGCCATTCCATATGGCCAGGCACCATTTTGCACAAACCGTGAGGTATTTGAACGGTCCTCCAAAGCATTTAAATCACCCCAAATCCATGCAGAATGTTCCGATAGTGCACAGCCACTATCTTCGGTATCAAAAATGATTCAATGAGCAACTCGCGGCCGAAACCATGACTTGGGGGTCGCGGGGAGGAAGGTAAAATTGAGGATTTTCTGTTCCCTAAATGCGGCAGTTCTGCTTATTGACAAAGATATCTAAGGAAAAATTTACCTCGTCGGAGAACCAGATATTTCCAACATCGATTTTATCGACATCCATTTACCGCAGCGCAGTATAGCGTTCGTGAACGTCTTGCATACATTTAAAGCATTAGCACTCGAGTTAATGGATCTTTTAAGGAAACATGTGAAGGTTGTGGCTACATTATACGCTGCTCGGTCATTCACGGTAGTCAGGGCCGGTTTAAGTTCATTTCGGGCCCTGGGCGCAGAAGATCTACAGGCCCCCTTGGATAACCAAAAACCTAGTTAAGTCCAGCTTATCGGGGCCCTTTTAGTTCCTCCGGGCGCCTCGGCACTGATGGTAGTCTTGCCTGAGCTGCAGCATAAACGGAAACCTGTGATCGCTTTTGAATGATTCTCCGAATGACTTCAAATTAAACTCTGGTACGTAGAAAAGATATATATTTCTAGTATAGTCGCATCATCGTCCTTTGTCAGTTCCATTATTTTCCGTTTCTTTTCTACCTTTAAATTTCCTTTGGATTGTGCCCCTGAATTCAACAAAATTGTGCTCCAGACAGTGAAACTCTTAGACAAAAAATATTCAACGGAAAAACCAACATATCAACTTGAAATCTTTGAAAAACATTCATTTGTAAAATGCTAAGCAAAGTACAGGATGACGATCTGACAAAACGTCTTTTTGTACAGCGTCATCTGTTAGTGAACTTCGTAACTAATATTGAAAGTTGGTGGGATAAAATTCTAATAGAATGCTGTAAATGGTACATTTCGTTTGCCTTCCTTTTATTAAACATGAAATTCATTTTTCAAATGTGTCAATCCTTTTTGGGATACTGGGGGTTGTTTCGCTCCAACTTTTGATGATAGCAAAAAAATGAAACAATATTTAAGTTTTTTTTTTTCAATAATAACTTACAGTATACCATTAATTTTGTATTCTTTGAGTTGTGCAAAAATAAAAAAATATCAATCCCAACTGAAAGCTGCAGACAAAGAAATATACTCACGGGACTCTCGTGGAATCGGCACACCTGATTACCAGAATCTCTTTATCGGAAGATCCTCTGGCTTTGGGAGTGCATTTTCTTTCCATGTATTGCTTTAGCATGAAGTCTATGTTTGTTTTCCATTTAAATTGTCCTCTCTCCTTCACCAAGTCGTAAGCTGCTTTTCTAAACATAAATTCTTGCTGAAAGTTAGAAAAATAGTTTTATGTATTGAGTTGCTTAAAATAGATTTCCAAAAACAATATTTCGAGTTGAACAATGAGAAAAAAAAAGTTAAAACTATATATTAGTTGGTACTTGTTGTTGTTTTCGTGTCCATTTATTTGGCAAATAAAAAGTATAAAAACCACTAGATTCCACCGAAAGTGGCAACAACTGTGGCAATTCCGGAGCCAGCTGTCGAGGATCTCCTGAAAGTTGGTACTTACCAGTAGCGTAACGTACACCCCGCATCGTGGGAAGGAGGGCAGAATTCTAGGCGGCCCAAAGCCTAATGTAAAGTCCAGCTCGAGGCCCAAAACCTAACTTTGCAGGTTAGCCCTAATACTCTTCGTTACGCCATTGGTACTTACTAGATATTAGTTATTTCAATTAGGGATAATATCGATATCATCATCAACAAAACATATTATCCTTTTGGAGCACAACTTTGAATGACTACGTTAACCAGATGGTAAAGCTACTGACTGATCACTGATGGATTTCTATCTGCAGTAAACTTTAAAATCCGTTTGTGGTACATCGCTAAAGTTTTGATAAGGAAATTAAATGTTATGTTTATTTTTTACCCCCATTTCTCAAATGTGAAGTCCGTCGCCTGTATATTTGGAAGCAGCTTTAGCCAATTGAAAATAGGTAATTCTATTATAGCTTCCATGTGTAATAGCTCATTTTGTTTTTGGAAATTGCTTAATAACTTTCGTTCTATGAGAAGAATATAATCTGCCATCCTGTGAGTTATTGCACATATATTAATCTTAGGATTTTTCTTTCACATCACGCCTCTCGTATCAAAGTTATATGCATTTGATTGGATTAAAAATTACACGAAAAAAATTTCCA
>BMAV01005467.1:501766-513225 GCA_019973955.1 Trichonephila inaurata madagascariensis | reverse complement strand
TCAAATTTCAAGTCGTTGATCTGAGTTTCAGAGATCTCATGATGAGTGAGTCTTTTTTTCTCCAATGTATGTATTAAAAAGATTCTTTCTAAATATCCATCAAGTGCTTATTTTTTATTTAGACAAATCAGTGGCTGCTGATGAAAATCATGTTTAAATTCATCCTTTTTTATTCATTTAAGTGATATATTTTAATTTTAAAGTAAGTTGTTGCGAGAATATGAAAAGGTATTGTGTGATAAAATGTTTTATTGAATATTTCAAATAAACACTATCGAAATGTGTGACTACACTTTCAAAAATTAATTAAAAATAAACAAATATTTTCACTTATGGTTTTTTTATGTTCCAAAAAGAAAAAAATCAAAGTTTTTATTTTATGAAATGCAAACTAGATGGTTCAACGTCCCCGTTTTACAACATTCTCGTTTCAAAATGGCTTCCCCGCCCGTAAGGACAAATGCAAGTTGTAGCATGGTTTACCGAATTCGCATCTGCAGCATATGCACAGCACAAATCCACCTTCACCACTCTGAAATTTGGAAGGAGAAAAAGTTTTCTGACGATGGATGGAAAGAGGAAATCTAACGCCTTGTGCATCTAGAGATCTCTAGACGCAACACTTTTGGACTTTTTCTTATAGGGCAAGGGTGTCAAACTCAAAGACAAACTTGGGCCAAACAAATAAGGTTTAACTTTAGGTGGGCCGCAAAAAAATCAATATTCATAGAAACGTAGGTTTATTGCGAGTAACACATTATAATAAACATGTATAAAGGAACAAGAAAAATTTAATGCTTACGACCTGACACTTGACTTCTTTTCTTTGTTACTATCTTTTTTATTTCGGGAGAATTTCTATTTTTATTTTATTATATATTATTGTGTGTCGATATATTGGCTGGTCCGCAAAAATGTTCATTTCGGGCCGCGAGTTTTACACTCCTGATGTAGGGCTACGTGAAAATCGTTGTTTACTAATCTTCAATTAGTGACATTGGTTAAAGCAAAAGTCGACTTACAGTAGCCATTCAGATTATTGAACCTGCAATGCTTGATAGAACGTGTCTAGAAATCTCGTATAGACTCCATGTGTTGCGCGCAACTAATGATGCAAATATTAAAATCGTTCAATAAAGCATTGTAAAAATAAACTTATGGAACTTTTGGTAAACTTATATTTCCTTTATGGAACAAAAAAAGAACCGTAAGTGAATATTTTTTTAATTTCTATTTATTTATTTCTATTTATTTATTAACATTTATTTATTTATATATATATTTATTTATATTTATTTATTTATATTTATTTATTTATATTTATTTATTTATATTTATTTGTAATTAATAATTGAAAGTGTAGTCATATTTTTTATAAAAATACCCAGTATAATTTAAGTGAGAGAACATTAAATTGTTTTCTTAAATGTTTAGACGTGAAAAACTTATAAGCTAGTCATTTGTATAGATAATTCGAGTGAGTTTCGTAAATGCCTAAATACTGTTATTTATAAACTTTTAAAATATTTTAAATCCCCAAAAAACTTCTCAATTTTTGCTTTGCGGTGTGTGTGTGTGTGTGTGTGCGTGTGGATCCCACATTCATAACTAAAAATCTAACGAACTCACAAAATACAGAGTTATATTAAACAGCGGAAGTGGAGGGTAAAAAATTTCTGATGAATTAACTGGCTTAAAGAATTTCGAATGAAAACGAGCGTGAAGCTTCTATTACTTGACCCAACAGTAGTATTAGGGGAGAGACATCCTTTGAACGAAAATTTTGCAATCGACCATATTAATTTAACGTTTAACTTCATAATTACATACCTTATAAGTTATTTGCTGTCTTCGGGGGAAAATTACTGATTGTTGAGGCTGTGAGCGATATTTATATAGAAACACACTCAACTTTATTAAACAAAAAAATAACAATTTTCAAAAAGGATTGCTCACAAAATATATAACTTTTGAGCTTTTATATTATGATAAAACTCACTCGTAGTAAAAAATCCATGATCTGATGTCGAAATGCAAACGCAACTAATACCTAAGAGAGAACTGAAAGTACTGATTAAGTTTTACGTCTGGTATGATTACAATTTTTGGCAACATTCAAGACATACTGGTATATACACTAACGAGCCAAAACATTATGAACTCCCATTTTAATTTCAATCAACTCAACTGGATGACGTGGAAGGCTCCTGATTAAAAGAAAATGGTATTTAACTGTTGCTGAAGAAGGTAAGGACCAGTGTCAGTTTAAGCTAATTTCGGGCCCTGGGCGCAGAAGATCCACAGGCTCTGGTACTGGAGGATCGAAATTTATAACCAGAAAATCCGGCTTATCCGGGCCCCTGGGCGCCCGCCTCAAGCGTCCAATGGATATACTGGCACTGGTAAGGACTCATTCTTGCTCTTACTTTTGCGAGTGATGCGAAATGCCACCGATCTAAGCGAATTTGATGGAAGGTAGATAATCATAGCCCAAAGACTCCGAACGATTATCTCCAAAACAACACGACTAGTAAGCTTCTCGCGACCTGCCGTTTTTAGTGTTTGTGTAAAGTGGATAAATGCAGTGAAACCAGCAGTAGACATTAAGCTATTAGACATCCACGTATCATCAAAGAAAAACGACGTTGGAGATTCTTCTTACTTAGTAAAGAAAAGTCGGGGCAGGCAGTGGGTCAGTTGATAGCCCAATACAATCCGGGTCTAAAGTACAAGTGTTTCGGAACACACAGCTCAACGGATACTGTTGAATATCGGACTGCAAAGCAAACTTTCCACTCATGTACATCTGTTGACCAAGCATTATTGTCAACTACACCTACAGTGGGCCCAGGAAATCGAGATTGAACCAAAGATAAGTGGAAAGAGTTGCATGTTTGGACGAATTATGATTTCTTATTAATTACGTCGTGTCAGGGTGCGCCGACTTCCAAACAAACAGTTGCTCTCCCCATGTACAGCAGTTTATATAAAGGCTGGTGGAAGCGGTATTATGCTTTAAGGGATATTCTCGTGGGCGACTTTGTAACCCTTTGTTCTGGGAGAACACATCATGAGAGTTGCGAACTATCTGGACATAATTGCGGATCGGTTGCCTCCTTACATGACTCTGTCTTCCCAATTGGAAATTGGATCTTCCAGCAGGACAAGCTTCATATCTCAAAGCTCGTATTGTGTTGGAGTGGTTCGAGAAGCTTATTTCCTGAGAATTAAGTACTTCGAATTTGAAATGATACTTCCTATATAATGTCTGATTATAAAGGGTGGGCAAAAAGTCCGTATAAACTTTAAAAGTTTATAAAACCTGGAAAATTAAACAAAATAAAAAACGGTTTGCAGGTTTAGCATCGATAAGTCACTGAATTTTTTTTTTAAATAAGAAAAAAATCCTGCCAACAGATGGCGCTGGTACAAACGACCGAGTTGGAAATATGCAAATAAGACGGGTGATTACAAATAAAGATGCTCTTGATCCAGATTTAATTCTCCGTTGCATGCCAACTAAGTGAACAAGGATACTGAGTGAGAAAGACAAAGATTTGTTGGCGAAGCTGTTTTTCATGAACAAAGAATCAGCGACTGTTGCACAGCTTAAATTCCGACTTCAGAAAAATGTAAAGACTTCAACAGTGATATGTCTCATAAAGCTTGTCCAGCGATATGAGGAAACTGGATCGCTCGAAGATCCCCTAAGATACGGACCACAAAGTCTAAGAGTCATTAGCAAACGTTGCAAGTTTACCTGGACTCCTCGGTCTCCAGATCTGACTCCAGTAGACTTTTGGCTGTGAGGATATTAAAATTCCCGAGTGTATCAATCCCGTCTATCCAATCTGTCGGAATTTAAAGATGTGATCCACCTAGAGCTGTCGTGTATACAGGCTGATATTCTGCAACTCTGTCATTGCTTCGTGGTGGGGGATATGTGAAACACATGCTGCTGTAATAAATGATTTGGTAACACTATTTCTGTTATTTGTGAGTCTTTTCTTTCACTTATGCATAAAACGCCACCTATTGATGGTTTTTGAATTTTTTTTCTTTTTCTTGTTTTAAAAAAAATCCCGTGACTTATCGATGCTAAACCTACAAACCATTTTTTATTTTGTTTAATTTTCTGGATTTTATAAATTTTTAAAGTTTTTACGGACTTTTTGCCGACCCGGTATATATATTCAAATTCCCTTGAGTTGACTGACCTTCTTCATATCTAAAATTTATGAACATCAAGTAATTTTGTGCTATTAAATAAGAATCAATATTTACGTTTTAAACCGTGGGCCATTTTCACCAAATTAAAAAACATTACCATTCAAAAAGACATCGCCAAATGCTATCATCGTATGTGTGAACAAAGTTATTGCGTTTGCACATGCAAGGGAGCAGTTTTTCACTATTGGCTGCATATCATGGCATTTAGCGACGTCTTTTCATTTGACAAATTGGTCGACTATATAATACGTTAGTATCGAAGATTCTTCTAATAAATATGCAAAAAATGTATTAAAATCTGAAAAATTCAGAACATCTTATTTTCGGTTTCCCCAGAAACTTCACTCTTTTAATTTTGTGACGTTTGAGATAAATAACGGTAGCGTGATATTGATTAATTTAAACATTTAGTTTATTTACGTCGCAGCTGTTATTTACGGATTATACATTGAAGTTATTAAACCTATTAAAAATTATTAGAGTTCAAATGATCTGGTTTGTGAGGGAGGAGTTTTCTTTTGGATCCGCTCTCAACGGAGGTTGTCATACCACCTCCTGTTCTCTCTCTCTCTCTCCTTTGGGGATCAGCGGCCGGCGTTTTTAGCTTCCAGTTACATCCTGCTAGTCGGGAAAAGAGTCTCTCATGGTGTCAAAGGTTGCCGGGGTGATCCAAGGTGGGACCAGCCAATAATTTTAAAGATGCAGTTGCAAAATGTATGTGTGGTGATCTACAAAGATGCCGATTCACAGCTGTGTGGCGGGATTGGTAACAATTTATATATCATCGGCCTAATTATCAGAATGCGTAACTCCTTCTGAGGTGCTAATTTGATATATGAGTTCTACGCGCCACGTTGTTGTTTATGTTCGACAACATGGACGATAGCATTACAATATGGTTGCCTTGATATTTTTATCGTGTGGTAATGTGATTGCCATGAGGATAACGTATATTGGAGTTAATTTTTATTGGGTTTTTTCCGCGGTAACCCTAATAATTTCAGACGATTTTAATTCGATTTCCTTAAAAATTTAACCATTTCCATTGCATTTGTTCTTCAAGCTACTATTTCAATCTTCAGTTGCATTTTGTGCTATTTTGGAATAGGGATATTTCTAATATCATTGGTGAGTACCAGGATAATTTTTTTAAAGAATGAGTGCTGTGCTTTTAATTATTGCTATAAATCGCACACATTTTCACTTTACTTTTTAATAATGCTTTTTTGAACGTTCCTTGGTCGATGAAATTCATTGAAGGAATTCGCAATTTTTGGAATGTTGTACGTTATCAGCACTAATTAATTGATATTCATTATTAATTTTAATACATATCATGTAATTATTTTATAATATAATATAATAATAATTATATATAATAATTGTTTTTTATAATAATGATTTATAATTATTTTTTCATTTTACTTTTTTATAAATATTACAAATGTTATTTATTTATAATTATTATTATTGTACATAAAAATTTTATGAATATTATCACATAACATAATTATAATTATATTATATTATATGATAATAATAATATATTACATATTATTGTTATTATTATTATATATAATTTTTATTATATTTCATTGATATTCATTATTGATTGATATTGGTTATATTTAATCTATTCCTATATTCTTCATTTGAAATATGTTTCACACACAAAACAGTTCTTTACAATTATTTTCCTGACGATTTGTTACCGTTAGGCTATCATCTTGGATTCCATTTAACTCGACAACAATCGCTGCTCGGCGCGATTAAGGAATCGCGCTAATCAGCACTTGGTGTGTATTACTCTCCTATATCAAATTAGTTCCCTTTGTGGAGTTACGCATTCTGATAATTAGGGTGATGATGTACTCCAAATGATAAAAAACAATTCTCTACTCTTCTGCCGACTCACAACTCGCCAAGCCGATATGCTCATCCCAAATCTGTTCTTCCTCTGTGAGCACTTAATTTCTCTCGTTTGTTCTTTTGTTATCAAAATCATTTGATCAGGACATTATATCCCCTCTCGTTCGTTTTCCTTGAGCACTTGACTCTCTGATGTATTATTATATTTACGTGATATTTTCGAATGAAGATCATACAGTTTCAGAAAATGACGTAAACATTTTTCAAACGTGTCAAGATTATGTTAATTTAGGCTATCGAGTAAAATTTTTGTACTATATTTTACAGGAATGATAAATAAAATTTAAATATGTAACAGGTATGATATATATATATAACCTGTACTCTCTTGTTATATTCTTACAGCAATTTGGTATATCATTAATAAAACGTGCCACGTATGTTATTTTCCCTTCAGGAATATTTTCTTTGTGGGAAAATTTACAGGCAAAGTTCGCTTCTCAATGTGAACTTGAAAAATATGATTATAGCAACAATAGAAAATATCACCAGGGTTACAAGATTAGCAACTTTATCTTCCTTGAGGACAAAAATATGATAACACCAGGGTTACAAGATTAGCAACTTTATCTCCTTTGAGGACAAAAATATGATATCGCCAAGGAATAATCGAGAAAGTTCCAGGATAGACCCCTCTAGAAATTTCTATGAGGCTATATCAATGACCTTTGAAACAGTGGTTAGTTCAATTCATAAGAGAGTTCATTTGAGATAAGAATTTTTGTTTCTGTGTTGACCACGATAAGAGAATGAAATTTTATCTGCCGAGATTCTACTAGTGGACCTGTTCTAGAGAGCCATTTCTGGAACGTTGTAAGGCTTTTTCATAACGAGTACTTTTTGCACTATTGTAAATAATTTATTATAATAGTTCTTTGTATATAGCGACACAATGTTCTGGGCACGCGAGTGTTCAAAAAGGCTTGCATTTTATTTCAAATTTATTAAAGTTCCCTATGAAGTATTACGAACAAACACGAGTGATCGGTCGCGGGCAACACACCCGTTTGTTATTGTCTTGCTTTAGTTACGTCGTCGACTGTAGTAGCTTATGAAGCAAAATTTGTCTACGCGTAGAATAGTTAATTTCGTTGACACAACTGTATTTTAAAGTTTATTTGTGTTATATTTACGATTTTTAACTGTTATTCAACATGGCTAATTCAGAACAAAAAATGCAAGATAGTAATTGTAACAGAATTTCAAACTAGGTGAATCTAGAAATATGGCATTATTAGAAAAGGGAGGGGGACAACAAAGAGATGCGTGTTTTATGTTCTGGAACATTGTATGCAGACCTTTTGAAACAAATCTTAAATCCTCTTGTCAAAAAAGTGAACCACAGCAAAAATAATTAATTGCTTAGAAACCGTTTGGCAGATGACTCCAATTCAGTATGCATTCTATACTAGAAGTAACATCTTACTATCCTAAAATAAGTTATTTGTCATCCAATCTGCAACGACAGAAGTCACACTAATTTTACTTTAATTTGAACTACAGGTATAACTAAAACATTTACAACTATACAGTGCAAAAAGTATTTTTTCGTTGTAAATAAATGTAATAATAATATAAATAATTAAAATTAATATAATAATATAAGTAATATAAATAATTTGTATTGAGTTGTTAGTATTTAGTTTTATTATTTTCCAATCACAAGTCAAAATTATTTGACGGCACGTCTTTACCTCATTAAACACTTCTTGAGAAAAAATGGCACGTTGATTCATAAAGGCTCGCCACCCCCGGTATATATACATCGATTTAACTTCCTTTTGTTATTTTTTCGTTCTTGTCCATACAAATAAATCTGTTATTATTCAAATAATTAGAGTTGTAGGCTGTTTTCTCCGCAAGCAAATTCGTAACAACTGGCGTCTGAAAGGAGATTTCATGTCTCTATAAATAGTAGATTCTAGCTACGACAAGAGCTATAGAGCAGTCACAGAGGCACTTCGAAAGTTACTCGAAGTTGTTACTAAATTGACTGCTGGTCAAAATGACATAAGGTCAAGAACAATCTTGATGGACGATATCCAGTTGACTAGCGGACGGCTCTACGATATACTAGGAAAAACAAAGGAAGATGCTCTAGTCCCAATCTTCCTATTTCCTAGAGACAAATATCAAGAGATCATTAAGGATGGTCCAATTAAATCTGTCCACAATGCCGTCTGAATGGGGATACAATGACATTGTTCTTGAGAGGCATGCAGTTTCGTATTCGCTCCCTGTGTAATTGTCAAAGGCAAACCTTTCATAGACGATGAATGTATTATAAAGATTCATTTTCAAAACTGTTCAATTATTGTTCAGTGGTTTACCAAATCTACATATAAATATTATCCCAAATTCAAGCAATACCGGCTTCTGTGCGAGTGCGAATTATTAAAAAACAATTAACTTCAATAGCACGGAAAATGAAACAACATGGCACAATGCTGGTTTATAACAAAACTGTTGTATTTGGCATTGCTCTTGATGACAGTACCGAAGTGAATGATGTTAAGTGCCTTGCAGTAATTGCACGATATTGTGATAAAAAGTGAGTTTATATGATGAATCATGTAGCTTGATTCCTCTGTCTGGGACAATCAAGGGACCGGATATTCTTTCTTCGTTTATAAATCATTTTGAAAGTAAAGATATCAATGTAAATTAAAAATATTCTGTGTGACTACTGATGGCGCTTCTGCAATAGTTGGCGAGGAAAGAAGCTATGCCAAACATCTTGCAAAAAATATATGCATAAAGTATTGAACTTCCATTGCAAAATGCGTTAGGGAAGTTTGGCTGCAAAAAGTTCGTCATAGTGGTTAATTTCTGTAAGAAACACATTGTTGTTAAAATAGTTAATTTCGCAGTGTCTCGCTCTTCATTGGTGTACAAGCAATTTAAATCTTTTTTAGAAGATATGCAAAGCGAATATGTGGATCTCTCCCCTCTTATACAGACATTTTCGGTGGCTCAGTCGAGGTAATATCAAATAAGTTTGTGTCATGCATGAGGCACAGTAAAGTTTTCCTTAATGAGAAGAATCAACATTTTTCCGAATTGAACGATAAAGAAAAATTATGCAAATTGATGTGTTTCTGACTTATATAATTAATCATCTCAATTAACTAAATTTAGGATTGCAAGGGAACGACCAAACAGTAATTGAACTTTTTAAATATTGGAAAGGCTTTGCTAGAAAATTATATTTTCCCATGATAATTAATACTAGTATCTACAAATACTTCCCAAATGATAAAACGCTAGCAAATACATTGACCGTAGACAAGGTTGAATTTAAAACCTAAGTTGAAGTATTTAAGGAGGAACTTTCCGAAACATACAAAGATTTTAAGCTCGAATGCTTGTACACTTCTGGCCACTGTGACGTAGCTGTGAATTTCCCACCGCACAGCTGTGAATCGGTTTCTTTGTGGGTGTTGTCATCACACGTGCAAAGACACTTGCACCCTTAAAAGTATTGCGCGGTCTTGTTTTGGACATCACCCCGGCAACCTATGACACCACGAGGATACACTCCGCTCACAACCAGATGTAACTGGAAGCTAAAGACGACGACTTCTGTCATCTCCTAGACACTAACGAGGGCAGAGACAGAACTAGAGATGGTCTGAAAACTTACGAACGGACCCCAAAGAAACTCCTCTCTCACAAAACCACATCATTTGAACTCTAATAATGTCTTTAATAAGTTTAATAACTTCAATGCATAATCTTTAAATAACAGCTGTGACGTAAATAAATTAAATATTTAAATTACTCAATATCACGCTACCGTTATTTATCTCAAACGTCACACCACACAAAATGCAACACCCTGAAGGAAGCATGCAAAACATGTAAAATTTACATCATGCGTTGGTTGTGATGAAATATGCAAATCATTAGCATTATAGCGTGGGCACACATCAGGGGCAACCGCAAGCACTATATAAGGGAGAACAGATTGTCTATTTAAAGAACAACATTTTTTTTTTTTTGCGTAAGTTATTAACATGTGCCTTGTGGAAGACATCGCGCGTCTTTTTACAAAGCTTCTAAATTCGACCGAGGAAGAATTGTAGCCTATAAGGATTGCGGATTATCCTTCAAAGAAATCGGTCAACATGTTGAACGAAACCAAACAACTGTGAGGCGGATCTATCATCGCTGGATACAGGAGGAAACGATGGACTGGCGGGGCCGATCTCATTCATCTCGTTGCACCACTTCCCATGATGACAGGCGGATTGTGCGCATAGAAGTGATGGATTACGCAGCCACATTACGAACCATAGTACAACAGATTGAGCTTGTTACGTATCACTCGGTGTCTGCTCGTACCATTCGACGCCGTTTGCAGCAGAGTAGAACGTCCACAAGGCTTCCAATGCTTCGTTTACTTTTGACTGGAAGCCACAAGTGTTTGTGCCGCCAATGGTGTGATGAACGGTGGACATGGACAACGCAATAGAATGTCATTGTGTTAACTGACGAACCCCGCTTCTGCCTACGACATCACGATGGTTGGATTCGAGTTTGGAGATACCGTGGAGAGAGGCTGCTGAACTGTTTCGTTATTCATAACCACAGTGGTCCTGCACCCGGTGTCATAGTTTGGGGTGGTATTGGATTCCACTGCTGTAACCCCCTAGTACACATTACCGGTACACTGACATCTCTGAAGTGTTGCAGCCAGTAGCTCTTTGATACAATCAGGGCTTGTCATCAGCCGTGTTCCAACAGGAAAATGCGTGACCACACGGGGCACGCAATATTCAAGACTTCTTTATCCATCAAATTGAATTGCTTCCTTCGCTGGCTTGTTTTCCCGATCTATCGCCATTCGAAAATGTGTTATCCATGCTTGTGCAACGGCATGTACGGGTGTGTCCCGGGTACAACTTGTACTTGTGCCCGGGATACACCACCCGCTGCTTAACCAGATCAACTTTGGCAATATGTGGAAGCCGCATGGACTGCTGTACCCCAAGGATACATCCAAAGCCTCTTTGATTCTATGCCGAGGCGTGTGGCAGCGATTACAGCCAACAATTTTGGCTACACTAACTACAGATTTTGTCATCATCGGCACATCACAAGGCCTGTAATTTTAATCGTTTGTACAACATGTTATCTGCCAAATAAATTTTGTTGTGATATCTTTGGTCCTTCTTGGTGTTGCATTTTATGTAACCAGCAGTGTAATTTTCTCTAAAGTATAATTAAAAATACATTTCGGAACTCAAGTCTCATTTTATTTCGCATTAAAGGATTTAAATCTTGAATGTTTTGTCGAA
>BMAV01005467.1:482694-501481 GCA_019973955.1 Trichonephila inaurata madagascariensis | reverse complement strand
TGTATAATTATAAAATACAGATATTAAAAAAAATACTAAAACAAATTATATAGAACCACTAAATATTAAAATTTAATTTCATATTAAAAATACATTTTAAAAAACCGAGAGTTAAACTTACAAGTGTTTTTTTTTCTCACTTTTAAAACTGAGAATTTTTTTACATAATAATTTCTTTAGCCAGTTCATATTCAATGTCTATTGTTGTCAAGCCGTTTAGCCGATCCTCGGTAGTTGTGGAGCGTAAAAATTTTTTAATTAATTTTAAATCGAAGAAACTCCTTTCTCCACTTGCCACACTTATTGGGAGAATAAGCAATATCCTTGAGACTACCACACCACACCAACGGGAGGACGTTTCAGTTCTCAACAGATTTAACGTGCATCGCTGCCCTACACGGCGAGGCTTTGGTGGTACTGGGCTCGAACTCATGACATGTCTACCATGATCCGATACCCTGACCACTGGGCTACCGCAGCCCCATTCATATCTGGCACATATACATAAATAAGTTTCTTGTACTAATTTATAAGAAATAACTCTTTACTAGACACTGTATTTCTACACTATATTTATTATCAGAATTGTATTTTCAAGTTCCCTTGCGCATTGAAAAATGTTTCTATCATTCTTTTTAGATGTTGTAATAGATGTTATTACAGTTGATGGATAAATTGATTCTGATACATACGTATTTGACAATAATCAGAAATTTTGAAAAATTTGAGGTCCCGAAGATGAGAAATATTCTTAAATGCTTTAAGTCGCTTTGGAATCGATCGAAATGAAAGAACAATTAGCTTTGAAATGTAAATTATAACATCTTTGCGGATTAAAGCATTTGTAATTTCCCAATTTCAGTGTATTGAAAATTTGCATTCCTAGATTTTCATGGCTATTTGGAACTGATTTTATCAGCAAATATAAAGAGCTAAAATTACACAGAAAGTACTGTCTAAAATCCACGTAACAAGGAGTCCGAGAAATGCAGTATATTATATTATTAAGTTCGCTTTTATTTTTCAGCTACTTCATCATGTAAATTTATTTTATTATGTTCCATCAATTCTCCACTTCTTCCATTGAGACCACGTTCATTCTCAATATAGTAAATAAAAACATGCAAATAGCAAAAATAAGTTAAATGCATTATTACCTTCGTATTTATATAATGGTATTTTTAGATGCAATCGAAAGGGATGTAAGTTTTGAATGGTTCTACTTACTAAAGAAAATTATTACACACCATTACAACTGTTACATAGATTTCATTTTGAATGGAACGCGAATTTAGACTTCTGACAGTATCCAGTTTCGCAAATTATTTAAATTTAATTTGCGTAATATTATCATTCTTTGCTTAAGTTGATTGTTTATACTGTTTACCTCAAATTAAAGCAGCATTTTTTTTTTTTTAACTTTCAAGCTGAGAATTTTTTAAATACATCTAGTTAAGGTATCCGACTACGTTCGGAACCGAGATTTTAAAAAGGCGTAAAAATGGATAATTTTCATGATCTTTAGTGTCACTTAGATTAGAATACATGTATAAAATTGTTTTAAGGACATTTTGACAAAAGAAATTATTTAAATACAATATTTTGGCAAAAAATTAACTTAGAATAACCTTTTTTCAAAATGTTCTCCTTTTGTGAAAAATGCTTCTATTATAATATTTTATTTGTATATAGCTCTAATCTCTGTACAGAGGCTCAACTATGACTTTTGGAAAATTCACATTATTTTCAGAGTTACAACCAATTGAAACACAACTATCGGCGTTTTTTTCTTAAAATTTCTCCCCTCTGTTGTCGTAAAACATGGATAAACCCACTTCTAAGTTATATATTTCAAAAATTCTGGTTGAGCCTCTATACAGTGTTCTGAGCTATATACAGGCAAAATATTATAATAGAAGCATTTTTCAAAAAAGGAGATCATTTTGAAAATTGGTCATTCTATGTTCATTTTTTGTCAAAATATTGTACTTAAATCATTTTTTATTGTAATACGATTCTTAAAACAATTTTATATACATTTTCTAATCTAAGTGACACTAAATATCATAAATATCCATTTATATGCTTTTGCAAAATCACGGTTCCGAACGTAGTCGGTTGATTGATTGATTGATTATTAACGTCGCACTGTTTAGCTACACGAGGGCTTTTGGCGACGGACCACGTAATTTTGAACCATGGTCAAGTGACGTGGACGACACCTGAGCTGGCACCCCCTCTCCTAACTACCACATCACACCAACGGGAGGACGTTTCAGCTCTCGACAGATTTAACGTGCATCGCTGCCCTACACGGCGGGTCTTTAGTAGTACTGGACTCGAACTCGTGACAAGGCAAGCCACGGTCCAATACCTATACTACTCGGCTACCGCGGCCCCGAACGTAGTCGGATACCTTAAATAAAAGAGCAGTTTTGACTCTTTACACATTTTTGTGTGTGTTTGAAATTTCTACATGAACTCAAGAATTACATACGTTGTTCACATCAGACTCCAGGAAATAGTCATAGGGGATTTAAGATCATGTCACTGAATATTATCACTTATCAATAAATCTCAAGTTTTAATACGTTGCATAAAGAATTTTTAGCAACCCTAATTTTTATATATTCAATACTTTTATGAAAATCAAAATAAAAGAGTTCCGTATTGAATTGTACATCGAGGATATTTGAAATTTAATAATTTGTACATTTTTTCATTGTTTATGATTAAATAAATTATTAAACAAATTCTCTGTGTATGGAAGAAAAAAAAAGTTCAAAATTAAATTTATATTAATAAATTGTAGTCTTAAAACATGTGTTACGGATTTTTTTTTATGAAATTAAAAAAATATGCTTTCGCAGATTTTGTAAAATTCTAAGGTGCTTTTGTTTTGATGAAGTTAATGCGGCGAGCAAAATATCAGGAGCTTCAACACAAGAGAGCGAGAAACTTTTTAAAATTAATAGCTGATAAGAAAACATAAGACCAAGTTCAAAATGTAAGAAAATACATCGATTTTCATAAAAATGAGCAAAATACAATAAAAGTTTAAGACACTGAATATTTTCATTCAGTTATTTAAAATTTTAAAGATATTTTGAAGGATATGTTCCAAAAAATCTCACTTTTCTTAGGTTCTTTATATCTCTCCATATAGGAGAAAAGTGACTCACTCACTCAGATCTATTATACCCAGACTTAAATTTGCATGTATGTTTCTTTTGTTTAATAGTCATCTGTTAAGAATGGGTTTTGAGAAAATCGACTTCCAAGAACAGAGAAGGGAGAAGGACTGCTGGTGTAATAGATAAAAAAAATCTGGTTTTGAATTACTTAAAACTACAAACTTGAAATTGGACAAGCCCGTTTCTTTGTTCAGTAGAAATTCACTCAGAATAGATTCTCAGGAGAGTGTTGGGAGCATGTAACTCATCGAAAGTTGCCGTTTTTTGAATTGTTAGACTTCAGACTACAAACTTCAAATTTGATAGAATGTGAAATGACCAGAATAATATTTTAGCATTGGATATTCCTCTTTTCAAACTTTTGAACCAGGTCATTGAGAGGATTTGAGTTCCGATAGATTTAACTTGATTTAGCTCCAATAAACGACGCAAATGTCCACGATAACCGAATGCAGTGGCGTAGCGTGTGGGGTGCAGAGGGTGCCATGTCCCCGGATGGCATACGAAAAGGGGCGGCGGCACATGCACCGCGATATTCAAATTCAAAAAACATTTCGAACTCCAAATCACGCCCACGCGACGAAACTAACGGAAACGGGGGAAAGTTTTAAAACACGCATAGATGTAGGAAGTTTATTAGTCGCTATGCAGTCGCATTCGCTTTTATGTTACCTAGGCTATTGGCAACCGGTACAGTGTGAAGTCAATGATGCTCAAAATTATTTGCAAACAGAGGGACTAAATATCTATCAATGTGCTAAAAAAATACGTGCTTAGAAGCAAAACGAGAGGAATTCGTGGATGACGCTTTAATATATGCTAAATGTTTATATGAAGAGTTTGAAATTTCTTTTGAACCCTCAAGACATCAGAGGATGCATATGTTTGGCGACGGAAGTAAAGATGTTCAGTCATCGTACGAAGATAACTTAAGGCGAACAATGTTTTTCAATAGACAGAGTAACTGCTGAAATTCGAGAAAGATTCCAACAGTTGCAGAATCTAGAGCAAAAATATACTTTTTTAAGTCCTGAAGTAATATTGAGCATGGACGAACTTTACGTGCATCAGCCTCCTCTACACGGCACGTCTTCAGCGGTACAAGGCTCGAATTCATAACATGCCAGCCACTAGTCCGTGACCTTGACCACTAGGTTACCACGGCTAAGAAATAATTTGGGATGGATTCACTTGTTAAAATATTTTCCCATGCTGAGAACATATAAAATATTTAAATCTACAAGTTGCCAGAAAATAAATCATGCAATGACATAACCTCAATCAAGGGTTTAAAAAGTCATGAAAAGTAGCAATCAATTCCATTTAGTGATTTAGAGCAGTGATCCGCAACCCCCGGTACGTGGATAAAATGGTGCCGGGCCGCCTAAAGAACATTCAACTATTGCCATTTTATTTAAAGTGGTACATTTCTCTCGGATTTGCGCAACTTTCCACGGAAATCACTTTATATTCCACGTTAAATCACTTTTATTCATTTTGGTGTAACTGTATTTTGCTCTGAAGGTATATTTAAATGTAACTAAATTAAAATTGTTAAATTAGAACAATCTAAAATATAAACAATCAACGTGTCTTACCCTCATAGGGCCGCTGTAAAATTATCAAACTTTGACCTGTCGGAAACGATAAAAAGGTTGCGGTGCACTGATTTAGAGGATTACAAGAAAAGAACAAACAATTATGTTTAAAAACGTGTACAAATTTAATAAATAAGAAGGGACTCTTTTTGTAGTAAAATAAAAATATATACATTTTAGTTAAAGATAAAAGAGGTGTACAAAATTCTACAATATCTTCGTTATCAAACTCTGTACTACTCTGTTTAAGGTATCCGACTACGTTCGGAACCATGGTTTTAAAAAAGCGCATAAATGGATAATTTTCATGATATTTAGTGTCACTTAGATTAGAATACATGTATACAATTGTTTTAAGGACATTATGATAAAAAAATTTATTTAAATTCAATATTTTGGCAAAATTAGCTTAGAATAACCTTTTTTCCAAATGGTCTCCTTTTGTAAAAAATGCTTCTATTGTATTAATATTTTGCCTGTATATAGCTCAAACCTCTGTACAGAGGCTCAACTACGATTTTTGAAAAATTCAAATTATTTTCAGAGAGTTTGAAATAATTATCGGTGTATTTTCTTAAAATTTCTCCCTTCTGTTTCTGTCCCTAAAACAAGGATAAAACGACTTCCTAGTTATGCATTTCAAAAATTCTAGTTGAGCCTCTGTACAGAGGTCTGAGCTGAATACAGGCAAAATATTAATACAATAGAAGCATTTTTTACAAAAGGAGGACATTTGGAAAAAAAGGTTATTCTAAGTTAATTTTTTGCCAAAATATTGTATTTAAATAATTTTTTTTGTCATAATGTCCTTAAAACAATTGTATACATGTATTCTAATCTAAGTGACACTAAATATCATAAATATTATCCATTTACACGCTTTTGCAAAATCACGGTTCCGAACGTAGTCGGATACCTTAAATTACTGAATACTTTTCTTTTCTAATTGGGAAAATTGACTCAAATCTCTATTAATTCAATTGTGTTTTTCGGAAAATATAGCACGCGTTATATGCGAAAATTCAATGGAAAGTGAAGAGAGTTGAATTTATGTTCAAGTTGAATGTTTCTTTCTATCGGCAAACGTAAACTTTTATACTTGTACAATACATTGCTGACCGTATAAGGTGGCCGCGGTAGCCGAGTGGTAAAGGTATCGGATCGTGGCTTGCCTTGTCACGAGTTCGAGTCCAGTACCACTAAAGACCCGCCGTGTAGGGCAGCGATGCACGCTAAATCTGTCGAGATCTGAAACGTCCTCCCGTTGGTGTGGTGTGGTAGTTAGGAGAGGGGGGTGCCAGCTCAGGTGTCGTCCACGTCACTTGATCATGGTTCAAAATTACGTGGTCCGTCGCCAAAAGCCCTCGTGTAGCTGAACAGTGCGACGTTAATATTCAATCAATCAATCAATAAAGCTGGCCGTATAAAATGCAACACCAAGAAGGACCAGAGATATCATATCGAAATTTATTTGGCAGATAACATCAAACGATTAAAATTACAACCTCTTGTGACATGTGGATAGTGACAAAATCAGTAGTTAGTGTAGACATCATTGTTGGCTATAATTGCAGTCACATGCCTCGGCACAGAATCAAAGAGGCTTTGGTTGTATCCTTGGGGTACAGCAGTCCATGCGGTTTCCACATATTGTCAAAATTGATCTGGTGTAGCAGCGGGTGGTGAATCCCGGGCCAGTCGTTGTGCAAGCATGGACCACACATTTTCAATTGCCGATACATCGGGAGAACAAGCAGGCCAAGGAAGCAATTCAATCTGATGGGTAAGGAATAACTCTTGAACATTGTGTGCCACATGTATTCACGCATTATCCTGTTGGAATATGGCTGATCTGGCAAGCGCTGAATGTATTGGAGGACCACAGTCTCCTACTACTCAGAGATGTAGCGCTGGCTATTCGGTGTACCGGCAATGCGTAGAGGGGTGCGGCAGTGAAATCTAATATCACCTCAAACCATGATACCAGGATCAAGACCAGTGTGGCAAGGCAAAACGCAACAGTTCAACAGCCTCTCACCATAGTGTCTTTAAACTCAAATCCGACCGTCGTGACTTTGCACGTAGAAAGGGGATTCGTCAATAAACACAATGTTGTTCCATTCCGCTGTCCATAGCCGTCGTTAATCGCACCATTGGCGACGCAAACGACTGTGGCTTCCAGTCAAGGGTAAACGAAGCCATGGACGTCTTGTGGACATTCCACTCCTCTACAAATGGCGTCGAATGGTACAAGCAGACACCAAATGATGCGTAACAGACTGATGTGCTACGGTTCGAGATGTCGCTGCGCGATCCATCAATGCCACGCGCACAATCCGCCTGTCATCATGAGCAGTGGTGCAACGATGTGAGTGCGATCGGCCCCGTCGGTCCGTCGTTTCCTCCTGCATCCAGCGATGACAGATCCACATCACAGTTGCTTGGTTTCATCCAACAGGTTGACCGATTTCTCTGAAGGATAACCTGCAATCCCTATAGGCTACTATTCTTCCTCTGTCAAATTCAGAAGCTTGATCAAAAGACACTCAATGTCTTCCTCGAGGTATAGATAAACAGCTTATAATAATAATAAAAAAAAAACTTACGAAAAAACAACTGCCGTACTTCAAATCGTCATTCTGTTCTTTCTCCTTTTATCTGGTGTTTGCAGCCGCCCGTGCTAATGATTTCTATATTTCATCGCCGCCCCAGCGCATGATGTAAAATTCACATGGTTTGCATGCTTCTTTCAGGGTGTTGCATTTTCTGTGGCTAGCAGTATATCAACACTCTTTTTCACCCTTCCACCATTCCACGTTGATTTATGTATTTATATACATATATACAACCTCTGACAATAAAGTTCGGTGAATAGTCCTGTAACATTAGCATAGATGAAACATTAGCGAAAGCTGCCTTACTGTCCTTCGAAATAGTCACCTCTCATAACTATGGACCTCTGAGATCTCCTATGCATGTCCTGGAAACATTACAGGAAGTTTTCTTTTGAGATGAAGTTCAAAAGCCTCGTCACGTTTCGTTGGATGTCAAAAATGTCGCCAAATCTCCTTCCTTTCAAAGTGAGTTTGAGTCGTGAGAATAAGAAGTCTGAAGGATTGAGATCTGGCGAGAATGGTGGATGTTCAATTTGCACCACCCACTTTTTTGCCAGGAACTGTTTGACGATATTGGCCGTATGAGGGGGAGTATTATCGTGAACAAAAAACCCTGAACCTGGTGCGTATTTGGGTCGTACCCTGCTTTGAAGTTTCCTGAAACGGGTCGAAATTTCAATGTACCTTACAACATTCATCATCCAGCTCTCATGGGCACAGTTAACCGACGATATTTCGTGATTAATTTATTCACTTTATCATTGCTTTCGTCACTAACAGAGGTCGTCGGTCTTTCGCTACGTGGGTTGTCAAAAACTCTTTCCCGGCCTTCTCGAAAACGAGCGAACCACTCATATACAGACTGCATGGACAGTGATTGATCTTCATAAATACTTACCAGCATCGCATAAGTTTCTGTCGGTGTCTTGCCAAGCTTAAAACAAAACTTTAAATTAATCTTTGTTCTTTCATTTACCTTTTCTCAGTTAAGAACCACCGCACTGAACAAACACTTTGTAAAACAAGTCTTACATGGAACAGAAGCGACGCTCAACTAAACAACGGATGTGGCAGATAGTCAACACCTGCCGCTACGCATGTGCAGTGTTTTGTTTCGCCAGTGTTGCCAGATCGGCAGTTCTGACTTCATTCACCGAACTTTATTGTCGGAGGTTGTATATATATTGTACATTTAAAAAAAAATTGAAAAAGGCTAATTAATACATTTGATCCTAAGTTTTTAGAATTGTGATTCGAATTATAAAAGGAACGTTTATAATTTTTGTCCGAATTATTATGACATTAAAGAATTTTTGAAGTTATGTAAAATACTCTAAGAATTCGAAAGCAATCCAAAAATTTTGCATTGTATGACTTACATGATAAAGAAAAAAAGTAGCGTTAATAAAATAATTTATAAATTTGTGTTTCAAACGTATATTTTATAAAACTGCAGTGAAAATCGTTTATCACGAAACTGAGGGAATTGAAATATTTTTTTCTTGTTAAAGATATTTAAAAACAAGTAATATAAAAAAAATGTTTTTAAGTCAATTCCAACTTAGATCAAAGAAAAATTTTATTTTAGCTACTTTTTATTAAATAGTTACAATTAATATAAATATGTATATTATACACATGACAGAATCATAACCTTAAGTGGTAATTAATTTTTATTAATTATCATTAAAGTATCGTATTGTCATCCAAAACAATCGTGTATATAAGATTTCAGTTCAACTGAATGCTTTAAAACGTGAGAAAAAAAACCTTTTCAAATTTTGACACAAGTCGCCAAAAGGGTCGCTAAATCGCCAACGTGGCTGTATTCGTAATTCTTTAAATAATTAGTTTAAATCAATTATTTTTTATTAATCATAATTAAATTATTGTATTGTCATCCAAAATAATCATGTATATAAAATTTCAACTCAATTGAGCGCTTTAAAATGTATTTTATTAACGATTGAAAATTCCACCAAGATAAATAAATAAATTAATAGAGAATGTGAGTTAATAGTAGGAATTGAAAAACAACAACATCTGCTTAACAGAATTAAGTTTATTAGATTACATTTTATTTACATAGATATGTGTATTTAATAAAAACCGTTCAAACATTTACGTAATTTGCTCTCTTTCTTTAATTTTTGTTGATAAAGTTATCAGTACCAAAATCTTTACAGTTTTCTGTTTTCGACTTCTGTTTTTGATCAACAACTTCAAGAAGCTCCATCTTCATTTTAAGTGAAGTAGAAGTTTGCTTCTCCCCTGAGCTCTTTACCATTTTGCTCGCAAAAAAGTTCTTCTGAAATGGAAAAAATAATACGAACCATACCTACTGATTTTTGCACAACTGCGATGTACTCGTCACCGATTTCTAAAGCCAACTAATGAGAGATGAGATGTTTTTGTGTGATGTTTGTAGCGATGGAGGGTGGAAGTAGCTTATAGATGAACAAAATTGGCTCGTATCGCAGGCTATATTCCGAGGATATTTCAAAGCATCCTTTCTATGAAACACATGAAAACACCTCTCTTTCATTTCACACCCCTCTTAAATCTCGTCTATGTGACTGGTGTTTTCTGTATTTTGTTCATTCCCAGAAGGGAAATATTTTTGTGTTAAACGATTTTCGTTTCGTATTAAAAGAAAAAAATGCATGAAAATACATAGTAGTTTGTCGGGACCGTTGCTTTATTTCGTGTTAACCGATATTTCATCCTAAGCGTTTTCGCGTTAAACGTATTACACTGTATCTATTTTTTTATCATTGTGTTGAATCAAAAAAAAAAATCTCCAAACATTTTTGAATACGAGCTATTACAAGAAGAAACTGGATTACACAATGATCTCCGATACTCACAACCCCTGGTGTAGCTAGTTCTCAGTGGCCCCTGTATCAAAATATCTTTTGGGCCCTTTTTTAGGTACGAGAACCCTGTTTGTGGGACTTCAGTAACACATTCTGGGGCCCCTGTAGCTTGGGGCCCCCGTACCATTGATACGGCTGATACGGCGGTAGCTACGTCCCTGCTCACAACTCAGAAATAAATGCGATCAGTGACGTACACACACTACTTTCATGGAAAAAAGAGGAATAGACGTTTTTATTTATTTATTTTTTTTATGATGAAAGCACTAAGACGTTATCTTTATACTAAGAATTCAAGACCTGTTGTGGTCTATAAGAGATTTTGAATCCCCTAACTTCACCCTTGTGTAGGTCTCAAAATACAATAAATAAAAAAAGTTTCAATTCACTGCGATAATTGCTTAAAAGTAATAAAAAGAAAAATTAATGCTCAAAAAAAATTTACCAAAAATTATATAAATAGGAAATGGGAGCCACTAGCAATGTTTGTACAACAGTTATATATAACAGTTGAGATTCACTGTGAGTATCGGGCTAAGATTATAACATAGCAGGCAAGAAAAAGGAATGATTTTCAAAGGATTTCGGAATTTGATGGTCTTCGCATTCAGTACTAGTTACATATGTATATTCCTCGGAAATTTCGTTTATCTCTAGCAAATCAAACAAGATTACAACAAGGGAAGAGATTATAAATGATCTAAAAATAAACACTCGTATAAAATGCATGTTACAGCTTTTAAATTTGCGAAGAATGCTTAAGAATGATACTTTCGATGCAGTTATTTTTCAGTTACTGTGTTAAATTCGTGTACAAATAAAAACAATAATTATTATTTAAAAAATACTAAACTAGCAGATTTGTACAAATTTTTAAATTGCCCCTCCCCTCTTTTTCGAAAATGCTAATTATTAAAGGTAATTCTAAAATAATATTAATGTGATTGTATTACTAATTAATAATTCTGCTTTGTGATTAAATATTCTAATTTACGAGGAAGAAAAAGGATTTTCACAGAATTTAAATTAGAAAATTATTTTGCTGTAAAAATTATATATTATTCTTTTATACTGCTGAGAAATATAAGATATGGTATTTTGTTCACACAAAGTATTAATATTCGAAATAGATTGCACTAGCCGTAGCGAGAGCTTCACAGCAGGCAACGCTTGAGAAGAGTCGTGGGTTCGAGTCCGGATTCCAGCAAAGTTCCATGGGCAGGAACATTAGGAGCTGCTGTACTGGACTCGAAATTTGTTCTTGGTGTCTTCAAATGATGCAGAAATGAGGGAAGTGGGCAACAAGGTCAAGTATCATCCTTATTAAATGACCGAAATTTTAAATAAATAATTTTCATGCTATTCTACAGAAAAAAAAAGAAAAAAAGATGTTAATTTAAATTTAACACACTTTTTTATATTCAGAATATTACTACAAAATTTGTTATGAAAAAAGTTTCAAGGATATGCTTTTTGCATAATGTTTAAAAAGAATATATCTACATTACTCTTTAGAATTTCTTTAATTCAATTTTCTTTTTTTTCTTCTTTTGAATGTATCTGCAATTATATATAAATGAAAAGGGCTTCAAGATACCCATTTAATGAAAAGGGAAAATTAATAAATAAAATAAAAATGACTTTTAATTTTTATTTAAAATTATTTTAATTTCATATTGTAAATGTTTATTTTCATTTTCTAAATTTGAAAAAAATTAAACTATTTAATTCAAAAAATTACGTGAATTTTTTAAAAAAATAAATAAGATGATGAATTTTTATATAATTATATACAAAGTTAAAAAAATTATCTTTTTTTATAATTTTCTTCCGTTTGGGGAAAAAATATTCCTAACTACATAAAAAAAAATCTTTTTTAGCGTAATTTTCTGAAAAACTTCTTAAGAAAACGGGAGTAATTTAAGTAGATAAAAATTATTTATTAAAATAATTTTTTAAAAATTTAGCGAAATTTATGTGTTTTGATTTTGTGTTAATTGCTTATAATTGGCATAAAAAATAAAACTTCATATTTTCAAAATTTTGCATTAAAAAATCATAATGTATTCAAAAGTTTTCCTGATTTATCGTTCTGGAATAAGCATATTTCAGAGCATTTTAGTTCCGTTACAAACCGAGTTGCGTAAATAAAATGCGTTTTCAGTTCCTTTCATCCTTTCGGTTCTCTTTGCCTTTTCCAAAAATATATTGAAAAATTGGTAACTCCATTGAGTGAAAGGGGTGTCCTAAGGGCACTTGCACTACTTAACTGCCACTGTCATCTAAGTGCATAATCTGTTTGGATTATCATGATTTACTAAAAATTTGAGAAGCAGACATAAAACGTAGTGACCTTCGACACGTGATATCTGTTATCCAATCACAATCGCGCTGTCACTTAGCAGTGTTAGCGCCTAGTTGTTTTCCAAATCCGCCGCCATAGTTGTCGCCATCTTCTTAAGTATTTTTCTTAGCTACACAAACTTTTGCGGACCGATGGCTGTAGAAATCACTTAACGAAGCTCGTTTTAAGTCCGTAGGACTCAGTTGATCATGGAGACACCATGACGCATCCTAATTTTGTGACAAATGGCGCCAGCCTTGAAGACTGCCATACTAATTTCTTCGCATTGGTAAGTACACTGTATACTATACTTATAGCTTATTGAAAGTGAGGGCGAAGGACCTTTAATGCCGTAGGCAATTTCAGCGATGTCTGATCTTATAGTTTACACCTGCCGATTGAACATCTTTTTGTTATACTGTTTTAATACACAATATATATTTCTTATGAATTAAATCATTATATTTTTATACGATGTCCAATCTTTCCCATACATGCAGTGTGCGATGTAAATAACAGCATGATCGTGCTTGGACAACTTTAATATTTTGTTTATATATGTCACTTTATGTCTTACGGAAGCTGGTAGACACTTTAATTTTTAGTTTTTGTATCAAATTTTAGAAATTAACTCGTAATATTTGTTTCTGTAACCTTTTTGACAGGCTAGATACAGCTGACCTGTTTCGTAGATATTGTTACTCAACGTAAGAGTTGTTGAATCTGTTTTTAGGACATTGCCACTGATTGGTTGTCGCTTTATTACCTGTGCATCGTAATCATTATCACATAAATTTCAGTCTATTTTAGTATGAAGTTTATAAATGTGACATTTTAACAAAACACGAGAACAATTAGTCTAACTTGTATCATGAGCTTGTGTTTACAACGTGAGTTCCCATCATAATACTGTGCAGGCGTGTTTTCACCTTATAATTTTTTTCGTCTATAATATTACTTATTCAAATAAAGTTATGTAAAAGTTAAACCATATTGAGGGAAAGATTAATTTATAGTAAAAAGGCCACAAAATCTCAATTTTTAAATAAAGAGACGAAATATCTAATGATTATTTACTGACGTTCTACAATGTTCTGATTTGTACTAGTTAACTATCATGTACATAATACAAATGTTTTACTCATAATGCACAAAACATATATGTTTCTTATTTAAAAATATTTTAAATTCAGAATAAATTCAATAAGGTATGATTTAAATAGCCAAATAATTTCTTTGATTTTATTATGTGACCCACAAAAATATCAAGCAAGAAATAAGTCTTCTAAGATATTTTTAAAAAAACTGAATTACATAAGAATAAAAGTTTATGGTGTAGTTATGATTCTCACATTAAAGTATCATTGACCAATAATATATTCATTTTGCATAAAGAGTAAAATAATTTTTAAATGGGGTCTAGGTATCTAACTGATGAATTTTTCCATTTTCTTTATTAATATAATAATAAATTTTTATTAACTACCATTGTTATTGGTATTTTTATAATATTTTTATATTTGGTTAAATTATTAAAAAGAATGTTTATACAGCATCAAAATAAAGGTTATCAGAGTTCATGTTCTGAGTTACACAACTACTTTTGCTTCTTTTTGCCCTTTAAAAATTTGTTTTAATGTAAACCACAATTTTAAATATTTAACTGTATGATAATACAAAGATTGATAGTCTTATCTAAATTTTTTCACAGAAAATTTTCAGAATAAAATTTGTTATTGCAATGTAAAATATTAAATGTATAATTTCATTTTATATAATTTTGTGTTATGTTTTTTCCCAGCAAGTATGATAGTAAGGATTAATATTTAAAAGTATTTGAGTATTCTTTTATTTTTATGAAAAATCTAAATATTTATTGCTAAAAAATATTTAAAATTTTAATTTTCCTCTAGTAGGGAAGATGAAAATGAAGTATTTATTTGTTATAATTCCAATTATTTTTAAAAAGACTCAAACAAAAAATTTTTTTAAAAAAAAAATTCCAATTTTATGAGTGATTAAAACCTGCATTATGATGATGCAGGAAGAAATAATTCAGACTGTGTATATAATTATTGAAATGGTTTTATAAAAAAAACATTAAATTAACATTTTTTTTTGAGTTTTTAATATTAATGTGATGTATAAAATTTTTTTGTTTTTAAATTTGAGAGATTTCATTTTACTGTATTTGTTTATCATTAAATGTAAATTTTCATTTTATCTTTTTGGTTAGGAATTAATGAAGAATTCATCCATTCATGTATTCATTTTTGCTAAGTTAATTCATCATTAATGTCAATATATTCCTGTACTTGAAAGTTATAATTTTATAAAATATATTGTTTATAAAAAATTTGTAATTTTGTTTTGTCTAGGCTGATCTATGTGGAATAAAATGGCGACGTTACTACACTGAAAGTGTGTTGTGTTATGAGCCCCTGGACGATCCAGTATTGTTATCCTTCAGCAAGTGTTGCGCTGCAAACATCTTGTGTGTTTGGAGGCGAGTTGCATCTCAAGGGCATGAACAACACCGGCACAACTTACAAGATGGGAACCAACTTAATTATAAAAAAGAGTTGTGGGTATTTTGGTATGGAGAAGAACCAGATTTTACCGGCTTGGTCAGCCCAGATCTTATTAGTAAGTTTATTTTTGAATTTGTATATGTACTATAAAAGGAGCTTAGTTGGAAAAAAATTAACTAAATCATAAGGAGCAGTTTCTGTTTTATATGAATTATATTTTTTGTCTTATTAAAATTATGACTTGACTTATTTTTAATGAAGTTTAAAAGAAAAAAAAAGAGGGAACATTTCGGGATACAGTAAAAAACTCATCATAGGCTCTAAAAAATTAGATCATTCATTATATATGCATTATATAGAAAATTTATTCACTTCCTTTTTAGGAGTTGTATGAAACAAAAATCTTTTTGTTTATGTGACTTAGAAAATAATAAAATATGATGCTGAACTGAGATTAAAAAGTTATTTTAATGCAACCAGAATTAACTTTTTTTAAAATCAAAATTCTTATTGTGATCTTAATTAGTAATTCTCAAGCCTTTTTTTTTTCTTCCTTTTTCAATCTTTTTGTTGTTGCTGTTTGTTCTCAAGTTTTTTTACCCTTTGATAGAAGGTATATTATGGGTTTGTTCCCAAGGTATTGTTTATTCTTTCTTAAACTGCTCATTTAACCCTTGAAAGGCTTTAGTATTCCAGAGATTTGCATACCACATTTTGAGAACCACTGTGTTAGATTTAGAAATCAATTTTAAAATGTGTTGCTTACTCCTGATTGAAATTAATGTTGTAGAAATAAACTTTTAAAATTAATTTTATCGCTGCTGCCTCCTTTTGAGGAAAAGGGGGGGGGGGGGGACATAATTAAAAAGAACAGGCAAAGGTTGTCTGTAATAACAATCTTAAATAAAATTTATAATTGAGGGAGAGTGATGTTTTGAAAATTTCAGAATTCTTATAGTTTGATTTTGTTCTCATTTTAGTCTTTTTAGAAAATAATATTTTACTTATATTTTACTTTCAACTTAGGTTGCCTCGGTTTGTTTTGATGATCATATTTTTCCATTTTATATAAAGAACACTCATTAGACTTTCTTTTTATTTTATAAATAATCAAAGTATTATTTTGAAGTAGCCATATTTTTTTAAATCTGCTTTTATCAGTACATATGACAATTTTATGGTGAAATAATATGGTAATATTTTAATAGATGGTGATTAAATACATTATAACATTGTATGATTATAATTCAGAAAGTATACATTTGTTCCTTTTTATTTTAATATTGTATTAGTGCCCCTCTTTGATAAAAGTGTAAACAATATAGGCAGAAGAAAACAGTTATAAAATAGTTTTTAAACCCCTCCCCTTCCTCTTTTCTAATTTTACTGTACATGGCTAAATAACAAAGTGCATTGAATGACGTAAGTTCATTGCATAAAAATATAAATGTTTATCAACAATTTTTATAATATATGGTAAATATATATCTAATAATTTTTCTCTCTAATTTATACATCCTCTTCATTTTTTGAAGGTGTTGATTTTACAGAAAAGGAGCTTACGCATATTTTATTTTTTTAATCCCTATTTTTATTTTACTAATATTTTTATTTATACTTTTTATGTGTTCTAAAAACATAACAAATTTTTTGCAATCTATCTTGCCTTATTTCTTTTATGTGTTGTATTTTTAAAAATTTTTTTTTTAGATTAAATAAATTGTGCTAAACTGTACTTTTCTGGTACAATTTTTTTTATTGGTAGATCTGGAGATTTCTTTTTTATTTACCATATCACCCCCACCCTCCCCTTCTATTTTTTTATTAAAACGTGTAAGATAATTTAGTAAAGGTAGGGAAGGGAAGAAAAAAAAGGACAAATTTGTAGATTTGAAGTTTTATCAAATTAGCGTGAAATAATTGATTTTTTTTAGTTCTCTAAGAGTTCTGTCAAAATTTGTAGAAAACCATGCCTCCTCCCCCTCCCCTGCCCATTTTGTGTATTTTTAAGCATATATCTTTATAGAATATTTTTCATAGTTCTGATATCTAATTCAAAAATAAAAATCAGACTTTTAAAACAAATATCTTGTTTTTTTTTTAAATTTAATTTGGAGCTTTTAAAAAGATTTACATTAGTATTGCTAGATAAGTAATTGATGAAAAGCTAAGAATTTTGACAGATTTCATAAGTAATTAATGTATTACAAATTTGTATATTCATGGAATTTTTTTATGTGTGAATAAACATTTTTTTTTCAAAATTTGAAGTTTGTTCACATACATTCAAGTATTTTCTCATAGTATTTTCAAAATTACTTAGGTCAAGTAACTTGTATAAAGCAACTAAAGTTGTCATACAATTATATAGAATAGATTTTAATATAATTTGTTTTAAATGTTGCAGAAACTGTAATATTCCTTCATTAAAAAATGAATTCTAAGTTTTAAAATAGTCTTAAAAATGATTTTAAATATTTATTGCATGGCCAAAAAACAGCCAAGAAGTATGTTATTGCTGTGAATTGTAAGCATATGGTTAAGATTTAATTTTTTAGCTACTTGTACACCCTCTCAGTACAATTTATTCTTAATTATGTTGTAACTTGGTAATTTTCCATATATGTTGACTGTTTATGCTTCCGATTTAGCAGCCAGAATTTGAAAGTTGTCAGAACAAGTTTGTGTTTTTTTTTAAAGAAAATCTGCTGTTCTGTTTTAAATGTCCCTAAATATATTTCTTATGAAAGAAAGTAAAATTATGGTTTTTTGTTCTTAAGAAAGTAATAATAAATTTTTGAAAGGTTTCTTATAGAGTTTTAGGCTCCTTAAATGTTAAATTTTCATAAATTTATCTTTTTTTATTAATTACTACCTGAAAAAAATTGTTGGTACCCCCACCCCTCCACCCTCTTGTTCATCCTAGAAGTGAACAAAGAGACAAGGAAAAAGTACAAGGGGGAGGGGTACTTTTCCCCCTTTAAAATTCTTTATGAGTAATTTTTAAATGCTACTTAATGGGCTTGTGACAGTATGGAATGATAAATTTAATCAGATTTTCTAAATGTAGTTTCAATGTAACTTAAATACCAAATATAAACAGTTCATTTCAGGTTTAAAAAAAATACAAAGTGGCTAAGCTTAAAGAAAATTGGTCAATTTTGTTTAACTTTGAATGAAATTTTGAGGAAACCCTTTTTATAAGATGTAAAAAAATGTGTCAGAAGTTCTGAGTAAATAATTGAATTGGATTTTTTTAAAAAAATAATTTCTTTATCAATTGAAAAAACAGGTGGCTTCTTGTTCTTTCAACTGATAAAGAAATATTTTTTTTAAAAAAATTGAATTTATAATTATTTATCCAGAATTGCTGAATTTTTTTTTTTTTTTACATCTTATGAAAAGGGTTTTCCTCAAAGTTGAACAAACTTGACCAATTTTCTTTAAGCTTCTTATTTTAACATGCTTAAAATAAGTATTTATTATAAACTAAAAACTATACAATTAACACATATCTTTAAAATTTATTTTCTTTTAAATTTTCCTATAATCTCAAATATACTGTTTCCATTTTTATGTAAATTTTAGTAGGTAATTATTCACGTCTTTTAATACAAGGAATAGTTCCC
>BMAV01005467.1:469975-482594 GCA_019973955.1 Trichonephila inaurata madagascariensis | reverse complement strand
TGTGACAGTATGGAATGATAAATTTAATCAGATTTTCTAAATGTAGTTTCAATGTAACTTAAATACCAAATATAAACAGCTCATTTCAGGTTTAAAAAAATACAAAGTGGCTAAGCTTAAAGAAAATTGGTCAATTTTGTTTAACTTTGAATGAAATTTTGAGGAAACCCTTTTTATAAGATGTAAAAAAATGTGTCAGAAGTTCTGAGTAAATAATTGAATTGGATTTTTTTAAAAAAATAATTTCTTTATCAATTGAAAAAACAGGTGGCTTCTTGTTCTTTCAATTAATAAAGAAATTTTTTTTTTAAAAAAAAATTGAATTTAATTATTTACCCAGAACTGCTGAATTTTTTTTTTTACATCTTATGAAAAGGGTTTCTCTCAAAGTTGAACAAACTTGACCAATTTTCTTTAAGCTTTTTATTTTAACATGCTTAAAATAAGTATTTATTATAAACTAAAAACTATACAATTAACACATATCTTTAAAATTTATTTTCTTTTAAATTTTCCTATAATCTCAAATATACTGTTTCCATTTTTATGTAAATTTTAGTAGGTAATTATTCACGTCTTTTAATACAAGGAATAGTTCCCTTTAGGGAGGAGAGCATTTTTTTTTTTTTTTTTTTTTTTTTTTGTTTCTAAACAAAAAAGATTTTAATTTAAAATAATATTTCAAGTTAAAATTTTTCTACTAGCTTGAGCTAGTCATTTGCTACTTTTACAAAGAATTATTTTTACAGATTTTCCCCCCTTTTAAATTTCCATTTCGGATTGTTCTATTATTTAAAATAGTGGTCTTTGGAATATAAATGCCGTATAGGAACTGTGTAATATATAGTTCCTTTATCCCAACCTTGTTTAAAAGAATCTATAAACTTTCCCCCTTCAAGTACATATTAGTATTCAAAATATTGATAAACTTATCTGAAAACTAGCGTTGGTTTTTTTATTTTTATTTTTTATTATTCAATTCCAGGAAGGGGAATTTGAAATTTTAAACTAAATATATGAAATTAAGTAATTGATCTATCCCAGAGGTAGAGAGTATGAAATTATTTAATCAATAAAAATCACCGTTATATAGTCACTATTAAATAAAATACGGGACTTTTATAAAGCTAAAATCTTTTTGTTGTTTATAAATAAATAATAGGCTCATGATTTTTTAAAAATATATATTTTTCTTATTTCCGTAAATGATTTCCTATTACACAAAGCCGAAAATTGTAAAATTAATTAAGTAAATACTTTCTCCTTTATATAATTTGTGTTATATTCAAATGTATTCTTTTTTTATTATTTATTTTTATCGATTGTATTTTAAAAAAATAGTGCACATTTAAAAATAGTTTATCCTGAGCATCATTCTTCGGGGAAAAACGGCAAATCTAACCTTCCGAAGAATACTTAAAAGAAGAAAAAAAAAACAAACATTTACTTACATGAGAAAAAGTAAAAATCCCCCTCCCCTTTTATTCTGAAATTAGGCTTCTTTGCTGATGAAGGCTATTGTTCTACTACTGTATTATCCTTGGCCGTATACCTTGTCACGATTTGTATCTTCGTATTAGGTTGAAAAGAGGGACTGATTTTGTAATCGCTACACAGTTCTTGCACCTCAAATTGTGTAATCAATCAGTCTCTGAATTCTTAAGTTATATATTTAAAATAATCATAATCTTGTTACAGAAAAAACAAAATTTAGATTGTGTTTAAAAAAAAAAGGAAAAAAGTTTCGAGTTTTTTTGTAGATTTTTTTTTTAGATTTTCATTTTTTAAAAAGACTTAAAATTTTTTCTAACAATAGTTTAAGACTAATCTCTGTATTCAGAGATGCCAGCCCGAACTTTAACGCGTCATATGTCAGTACAGGATGAATTATCAGAGATTTTAATGTATTTTGTCCATAATCAAGCATTTATTTTGCACAAAACAATCCAAAATATTGATGGCCAACATATTTAAGCTACAGAAGTTAGTCTTATTTTGAATGATTTTATCTTTCATTATAAATCTCGATTTGAAGAAAATTAGATTCCTTTAATAATAATAAAAAAAATTGTTATACTTAAAGAATGAAATCCGGGTACAATGGAAAAAGTTTACCAAAGAAGTGCAGAATTTTTATAAACATGTTTCCAATATGTTGAAGAATCGTCTGAATGAAATATCACAGGAAATAACTGTTTTCAATGGTGTTTTTTGACTTCATCGCGCTAGGAAATTGAGCAGATAAAAAAAAAAAAGTGTTGAGCTTTTATAGAAGGAAATGCCTAATTTTAAAATCGATGACACAATTGTCTGTTTGAAGAATTTAGAAAACTAAATGTATATTTATACTTTTGAGATAAATTAGAACAATTGGAACCTAAACATGTTGAAATTGTTAAAGGATGGGTAGAAATATTGAACCATTTCAAAACTAAATGCATTCCATATGAAAATTTAGTTGATTCTTGTTAAATTTACGTTGTACTACCCTGGAACTAATGCAGCAGTTGAAAGAATTTTTTTCAATTGGTAATGAAAAATACTCGTTTAAGTAAATAATTAAAAGAGATGTTAGCGTAATTCGTATACTTTTGTTCGAATTAATAAAATGTTTCATATATTTACGTTGTAATTTTCTTTTAAATTTTTCGCATCCTCCTTTTCATTGTGAAAAAATTGGTCACCTTAGTATCATAGATCTGAAGTTATCTGCTTAGCATTGATTTAAATTATAAGTATATATACTTCACAGTATATATATTTATTATCGTAGTTTTTAATTATATGGAGTTTTATCGGAAAGCAAGATCAAAGTAATTTTTTTTCACTTGTGGGTTTCTGTCCATTGTTAATAAACAAATTCATGAAAGCTTCCGGATATTCCAAATTCTTGCGAATGCTTCTCGCGGCAAGTTGAAATATGCCGCGCTTTCTGTTCCAAACACTGGATTAAAGGTTCGAACAATAGGAAAGGCACTTTCTTCTCCCAAACTTACTAACTCTTATAATTTCCATTTTCTGCTTTCCGTAATTAGATCATTCAGTTAAATTTCTTCCGAATTCATAAAGCACCCTTAGTGCTACTAATCTTGAAATATGTATTATGAAAAAATAAAAATATTAACTATAAATTGGTTTGACCCTCTCTATCGCCCGATTTTCGCGATATTCTCCAGAATATTTGATTTATGAAATGCGAACAATCTTAAAATTTTTTAACTAATCACGTTTTTTCCGTAATAATTTAAATTAATGTTTTTAATTCTGCATTAATGACCATCCATTCATTCCAAGAGTTTTAAAATGCCTTTTCAGGACTAGGAGCTTCTTTTATCAGAAAATTATTTCTTGCCTATTGTTGTTACATTCAGAAAGTTTTTTTATACTATTATATTTTTTATTTAAAATTCAATTTCGAATAATATTAAAAATTGTTCGCCCCACCCCCAAAGAAAAGCGCAAATATATAAATTAAATAGATAATATTAAAGCAGAATTTCTTTGTTTAATTTTTTCCTTCTGATTTCTGCAAAAAATAAATAAATGAATAAAATAAAATAATAATAAAAAAATCAGTACGAAGCCAAACTGTAAAAATTTGCTGTTTCGCGAATGGCAGTCTGTATTAATTAATCTGTTCCAAAGGTGTAACGATTACGTGTGCATATAAATATTTGAATAAAAAGTAAAGTTATAAATAATTTCATCATGATCTCTTTTTTTGCATTGATTTAAATTATGCCCCCGCCGCGATCCTTAAAAAATAAATATAATGGAATTTTTACAATGTTTTGTGGACGAATTGTTTTTGTTTGAAATTTGATTAAAAGAAATAGTTGACTATAAAAGTAACCCGGTAACGATTCAGTAATGTATAAGAAATTTGTATTTAAAGGCTAAATTAAAATCTTAATTGTAATATTTGATTGGATAATCAAATCATATATCAACACTTAATGAATGTAACTTTCTTGTAAATTTCTAATATTTATCTGCTAAATTACAAAGAGTTGGGAATTTGTTAGATTTTTTTTAAAATTAAACAAAATTCTCATTGAGGTTCCTTTGCCTTTCATTCGAAAAAAAGCGTTAATGAAATCATCGTGGTTGTTTTGATTTTTCCTCTGCAGAAGAGCACGTGGTTAATGGAAGGTAAAACATCTCATCTGAAGCAATCATAAAATGACTGCACCAGTTCGTAATTTTTAGTTCTGAATCGTGATAAGATTCCACATTCTTCGTGCTGCGGATTGGTGAATTTCTTTTATTGCATCATAGCGTGACGTCGTTTCCGGTGCAGACAAATATCCTCCGTGAACTTGTTTTTAATCGAGCATTTTGTTGTAAAAGAGATGAAGTTGTTGCTGTTGCACAGATTTTCTAAGCAACAAATGATTTCTAACTCGGTGTTCGGTTAGTGGTTTACGGAGGCTATTCGATAAATATTTAAATTAATTTGTGATTTTTTTTAATATACTTTTATCTACACTCAACAATGAAAAATGTCTCAAATTTGTTTTTAAATTTTAATGACTATTGTTAATATTAAAGGAAATATATTTGTGTAACGTTTTGAAGAAAGATATGATCTTGATTTCTCTTCCTCTGATTCGCGGTTATAAATATATTTTTTCAAGGAACTTATGTGTTCCGTATTTATCATCTAATAACTGAAAATTAAAAACATTAATGTCTTGCGAATGTTCTCAGGAAATATAAGTTAAGAGGAATGCATAATGTATTTTCATAGTAAATTAAAATATGCTGTGTAACAAATTAAAATTTAAATTGAATTGAATAATTTTTAAATATTCTGAAAATCTGCTAGAGAGAAAAACACTATGTAAATGTTTTGTTTTTTTATAGTACACCATTTTTTCACCTGTGTTGTTTTATTTTGTGTTTAAAATGTGAAAATTTTTTTCTATGACCGTAAACGGTTTTACATTTTCTGACATTGATTTATAAAATCAGAGAATAGTGAATTGGTTTTAATCCCTTCTAATTAATTCTGAGAAACAATGTTGCCTATTAATTTCATTATTCCATTTAGAATGAATATTACTTGTCAAAAATATTTTCTAAATAGTGAAATTTTAAGTTTGCTTTTTTTACTGTCTGTAATTAAGCAGAAATATTGATCTTATCCCTTTTTTTCCTTCATTGTGTGACTGGAGACATTTACTTTTTGAAAATAGCTTATTTGTTATTTCGTTTCTCTTTTAAATGTCAAAAAACTTTTATATACTAATTTATTGTGGGTGCGCCCCCCCCCCCCCCTCCACTTGGAAAAGGAACTGTGAAGCGTGAGAACTTTTCGCTTCTTCACAATAGAGATTTTCATACTTCCGATTTTTTGGCTCACGAGTTGGATTCTCGGCTCTTTTTCGCCAATTGTGATAATCAGTTTGGGGAAGAGGAGGTGAAATTGGCTCTGTGCAGAGTATATAGTCATTTGAACGGTTGGGCGAGCGGCTACGAGACTCCGAAAAATCAGGTTCCATGCCGCTTCCCCCTCCTCCTACCCTCTTTTTTCTCCCCTTCCCCTCACTATGCCTGGGGCCATTGAACCGACTCGCATGGCTTCCTCCCTACTGTACAAAACTAGCGAATGCAGCATGTTTAGCCAGTGTATTCTTGTTGCCCATCTTTTCCACCACACTCAATTATCGATAGTTTGCAAGGAGTGTTACAATTCCGAAGGAAGACTTCTGGGAATTTATGTAACTAAATACTAAACTTCGATGAACATTCATGAGAAGTGGTTGGATTGTTCATTCCATGAGAATTTTTCCTCTCTTGTTTTCAATGTGTTGTGTAAAGATAATAGTTTATTATTTTTTTTTATTGATGTGTAGCATTGAAAGGTATTTGATGTTGATGTGATGTTAACGAGGTTTTGCCTGTTATAGTTTTTTTTTTTTAAAGCATCGTGAAGGAGAGTATTTTACGTTGATTTCATTTAGTGAGAGAAAATATGGCTGTAATATATATTTATTCGTGTACGTATAATAAATGTTTATCAATATTTAGGAGAAAATTAATGTACAATTATCTTTAATAAGAAATAATAATGATTTTTCACGATTAAAATCACTTGGTATTGATTCAAAATTGCAAGGTGCATTGTCAATAATGTGGGATCGTGTTGCTTTAAAAATAATCAATTCATGATTAAGGTAGATTTCTTGAACAAATCGAGAAAACAATTTTTTTCTCTCTTGATTCGCAAATAAATTTGAGGATAAAAATCCACCATCGTGAATCAGTTTAGTAATTATAGCTGAAATTTAAACTCTAAGGACAGTAAATAGTATGTCATCTATTAAATGTTATTTTAAGTTATCAGAGAAAAATTCGATTACAGTTTTTAACTTTTCTTCATTACAATAACATGCATGTAACTAAACGACATTAATTATTGAAGTCGATAATAATAGTGCAATAATTTTTAGACTTTATTATTGATTTTTAGGTTTGATTAGTTCGATATTCTTGAGAAGGACAGTTCTATGTGTGAAGACTATATTTACCAAACCACGTTCAATATTATTCCTTCGAGTAGTTTTTTTAAAAATTTTCTTTATTTTTAAATGTTAGATTGAATATGAAGTTGGGCAAAGTGTCAAAAGCAACGAATTAATTTAACAATTTAAATTTGTTAAATTATTTAAGTCAGTTAAGTTATAAATTATTGAAGTGGTCATGGTCGCAAACTCGTGGCCGGCGTCGTGTATGTCAAGTCATGGGTTTAAATCCTGGTGCTTGTGAAGTCTGTCGAGGCTCAAAGCCCGCACATTGGCGTAGTGTGGAAAGTTGAAAAATGGGATTTCCACTCAAATATGATGCTCGCAATTAGACTAAGGTTTAGAGGTTCTTCGCCAGCAGTCCTCGTTTCACTTTGAAGTGCGACTTTTAAGAGCTAGCTCATACAATGAGCTCTTCTACGTCTAAAGTAGTCAAGTTTTACCTGGACCAAACTATTCATCTGTGAGGACTAGGCCTAAAATTGGTAGCTGTTGAGATTTCATTTGTGTGTATTCTCGATAGAAAATGCCATATAACAGAAAAACACTCGCATGTGATTTGTATAATATGGAGGATTAAGTTAAGGAAAGGAAACTTATTTTTTCAATAAAAGGTTTCAGGGATTTCAGTATTTAAAGTGTTAAAAAATTGGAGAAGTAAGAGTTTGTTGATCGGGTATCGTAAAAAAACTGTATTATCTATCATTTTCACAAATATTTAATCAGGGTTTTGCACTAATTATATGCATATTTGTAAAAATAACACATTCCTGAAAGCATAAGAGTTTATTAAAAAAAATTCTCCCCCCTCCCCTGCTTTTATTGATTTTTATCTCCTGAATTTCCAATCAAGTCTCATGAAACTTAAAGTAATGTTGAGAACATACAGAAGAAAAACGTACCAAAAATTGTAATTAAAAAATTTAATATTCAATAGTTACAGAAAAAAAATTCTGTAATTGCACAGATTTGTCAATATTTTTCTCTCGGAATTTTATTGTTAGTAATGTAGGGCAACTTATACATATAAAAAAAATTCCAGTTGAATATCACGAAAATTCCTGAACGTATTAACTGTATACTGAGCCAAACTACTCTGAAATTACTTGGTTAGTAAGGTTTTCCAAAAAAAAATGTCATTTTTAATTATATAAAATTTACTATTGCATTAAATTACAAAATCTGAATCTTGTAGAAAGTATTGTCTTAAACGAAAAATGAATATATGTTTACAAGATTTCGAAACATAATTTCTAAACTTATTCGCAATTTTGGCCACTTCTGTAATGTACTATACCCAATTTGACAAAATTCAAAGCATGATTTTTATATTGGTTTACTCCTAATTATTAATAATAGCTGACATTTAGAAGTGTTACTTCTTCTAATGCACAACTAAGCGCACAATGTTTACGAGCTTTTGCGAGCGTCAGTATACTTCTATTAGCACATGTTGAGCATCGATAGTTTAGTCAAAAGAGATAATCTATGCCATTTATGATTTTATTGAGTAACTATCGAATGGATAATATGCGCATTCCCATTTGATTCTACAATCTTTTGGCTAACAGCTGTACAACCGAGCGATTAAAAGTTGATTTTATGCTCTTTAGCCTAATAAACAATCAGTTGACTCTTTATGCGTCTAAAATATTAAAGTGTTTTTGCATGCGAGGATTTTTTTTATTAAATATTTAACCAAAATCCCAATTTTATACCTTGTTTCTTAAGTATTCAAACCTTGAAGGAAGGAAATCTTATTCTAGAATTTTGTTAGTGTTAAATGTAATGCTCTTTAGCAGGAAATTTCTTGGAATTTTGTTCGTGATGTTTTATCAATTCTTAAGTTTTAGTTAAACGGTGAAATTCGCAACAAATAATTTCTTTTATTAGTGATTTTGTTGACATAAGAAGTATTAAATTAAAAGATGTTACGGCTTATCGTTGTGGCTGCGGTAGCTGAGTGGTCGAACTCGTAACCGGGTTTGTTGAGTCACAATTTCTTGGCCTGGTGCCACTGAACACCCGTCGCGAGGATAATACACCTTAAATCTGCCCTGGCTCAAGATTCTCATGTTGGCGTGGTGTGGAAGTTTGGGGAGTGGGTTGCTAGCTCAGGGTCTCTCTCGTTGATCGTAATTAGAAATTTTGATGTTCACCTCCAATAGCCTTAATTTTTCTTCCAAGTGGGTCGTTAATAAATCAAGTTACGACATCACTAACTTAATGATTCAGTTAATGATAACTCAATGATATGAACTTAATGATAATTAATCCTGAATTCGCGACTCTCAATTTTAATAAAGACTCTTGTATTGAATAACTAAGTTGGTGATATTAAATCTGGTTAGATTTTAAAAATGAGAACGTGCAGATAATTTAAATATTCTGTTAGGAATAGGTTGGTGAACACTTATTATATTAGCGCATGGAATATTTCAATCCGCGTGTGTATTTCAACTTCAATTTTTAATGAACAATTTTATGAACGTCTTTTGGAATGGGACGAAAAATTGCTTTTTATTTATAATAATGCAATGTTTATTAATATTATTTATCCTCAAAGATAAATCTATTATGTAAAATCTAGTTTTCAAATTCCGAATGCATTTTAAAATTCTATGTTAGGAAAAAAATATGCCACGGGTTTTTTTCTCAATTGTTTAGTTAATATTTGTCAATGCAATTTGTGAAATAGTTTGTAAAAGAAATAATCGCCACTTAAATTAGAATACAGCATTTTGTAGTTCATTAAACGCTACACACATTCTTCATCGAGCTGTTAAGCGAGTGCGGTTTCACAGTAGAAACTTTTTATTTCTGTTCTATTATTCGCGATTCTCATTGTAAACCCCAGAAAGAATCACTGAAGCGCAACAATGGTGTGGCAGCCAAGGGAAAATTATCATATCGACTTTGTTAACGTTATGGAGTTCTCGTTTTTCCCTACTACGGTCGCCTTTCCCCCTTTTTTTTCTTCCTCTTACGAAGTTTAAAAATAATCGCACGCTCGCCTTTCGTTCTCTGCAGTTCTTCCTCTCTCCAGCGTATTGATTGAGTCCTCTGACTTTTCCGCCTGTGCCAAGGGTTTCCTCTTTATAGGATATGAGATTGTGAGAAGACTGTAGGATTAGCCTTTTTGGTTACGGTGACCGCAGTTGCTTTTGCCGGCCATCTCCCCTCTTTAGTTCCCTTTTCTTCTTTTTTTTTTAATTACCCATCCTTCTTTCACCACAGAATGGAGCTTACAATAAATCTTATTACCGTCCTTTCACATCTTAACGAAATGGACTTAGAAATTTTCTGAGAGAAGATTTTTGTTGTTACATAAAGTGAAAAAGGTTGTTGTTTATTTACGTGCAAGGACTTCAGCGAAATGTATTATGAAAATTATTCTTCAAAATATAGCGATTTTTGCAAAATATAATAAAATATGTAATATTATAAATGTTTGATATTAATTATACTTTGTGATACACAAAGAAATTTTATTGTTTTGTGCTTGTCAAATCTGTGAAATTGAAAAGGGAGAAAAAGATATTTATAAAGTGATTTATATATATGACTCATTCGTATCAGAATTAAATTTATATATATATATGACTCATTCGCATCAGAATTAAATTAAAGCATTCGAACCTAGGTGCTCCTTGAGATGCGATCTAACTTGAGTCTTTCAATGATACTTTCAAAATATTTTATTGATGGAAATTCATCTAACTTTTAATAAAAATTATTTAGATTTGATATGTAACTAAACTACTATGTATATATCATTTGATATTGAAACAGTCTTATTTACAATTGGAGCATTTGTTTTGATTTTGGTACTGCTTCTTCCGATACAAGGTAGAAAGACGCGCGCGCTCTATTTCCCTCTTGTGTGTTCACAGTTCCGCAACAATTACCAAATGTTCCCAACAGGTGGGGCTGTGTGGTTAGTGGATTTAAAAAAGGACCGTGTGTGTGAGGAAGAAGTGGTTTATACTTCGCTTTGGATGAGAATTTATCTTTATCGAATATTGATCGTTGCGTGTGCGTGAATTGTTTATACGTACAGAAAAATATGCACGGTCAAATTTTTGTCTTGGTACAAATTTAAAGGAACATTTTATATTTATTTTTATTGCTATTATCAACTGCTTATTTATGGAATTAAATCAAAATTTAATAATATTTACTTGTTGTCTTTCAAAACAGAGTATACATTTTTATACTTCATAGTATACTCCATAAAATATTATACTTCACACTTTTTCGCGGGGAAAAATAAAACAAAAAAATTAAATGCTGTACACATTCATAAATTTTTCAAATTAACGAATAAGAATAAGGAGGAAAACCCCTGGCGTAGCTAGCTCTGTGGGGGGCCCTGTATAAAAATTCTATCGGGCCTTTTTTTAGATATGGAAGCCTTGTTAGTGGACTGTTGTTACACATGTTGGAGCCCCTGTATCATTGGGGTCCCGTATCATTGATATGCCCCTGAGGAAAACGTGTTTGATAATTTTCTTTTAATTCTGCCGTTAATTTCATCGAGTTTCAAATATAAAAGAAGGAAAATTGTAATGTTTCAAGTGAATACTTTGTATGTATTGCCTTGCGTCTTCCAACTAGACCTACACTGGCCTCCTAAAGTCTGCGTAGAGGCAATCATCTTACTTGTTTATGCTATAATTACTATTAAAATCTCGCTTCGGAAAATCAACATACCTCTCGGGGATTCTTCGAAATTTCCTTTTTCAAATAACAAAATCCGCCTTAACATGAAAAAACAAGAATGAACACAAAATAATCACCCCCCCCCGCCAAAAGTCTACGTACACTTAAAAAATAGTTTTTTTTAAAGACTTTTTATTACGAGAAAATTACACCAAGTCGTGTTTTTAAGTAATTATAAGCTTCGAGAACTATTTATTTGGATTTTGAGATTTGAATACCTGTGTGATTCCATGGTAGGTAACAGAAAAAAGATCGATGTATTACTGAAATATCATTTTAGATCTCTAAAAATGGTGGAAATCTTTTTAAATTAATTGACTGAAACTATTAATAGACATTCATTGATTCAAAAAGTGTTCTTAAACTACAAATCAACTAAAATTTTAACGTCCAAGCCAAGATCCGTCTGCCCATTTGCAGTATCACCTCAAGAATCTTGCTTTATAATGCTCTCTGTAAAAATAAGTTCAAGACTATAATCTTCACAAATAGCTGAAATTGTTGCTGAGATATTGCAAAAAAGTGTAACTTTACCACAATTTAAAAAAAGGGTGACTATCATGGCCGAGTTGCACTTACGAAGCCATTCATCTCTCGAGTGAACAGAGTTAAGAGAACCTTTGCCAAAAAACACCTAAGCAGGACACATAATTATTGGAAAAATGATATATTCAATTTAAAGTAATTTTTGTATTTTCGGCATCAAAAAGGACAAAAATATGCCTTCAAAAATTTCTGCACAGATCTTAAGAAAGATGATCTTTTTTCGACTATCAAACGTGGAGGAGGAGGCAAGCCTTTGGATTGGTTATCTGAAATTTATCGAATAAACAATGTACAAAATTGATTACTTGAACGTATTGAAGTAAAATATCAGGGCAAGTGCCGAGAAACTTGCGGTGAGTGATGTTTATTTTCAGCAGGACAAAGATACCAAGTAAGTACAAATATGGTACTGTACTGCTGTACCATGTGCCAAATTAATTCCGTAAGTCATCCCAGTCTCCAGACCTAAGCACAATACACCATTTGTGGGTTTTACTCCAGTGGATAAAAAAAAAATCTCGAACGTAATATCTCCAGATAAATGCTCAAATCTGTAATAGTAAAAAAATGGAACAAAATAACCTCAGAAGAGACAACTAAGATAGTTTAATCCATGCCGAATATGTTGAGAGAGAGTTATAGTAAGAATGGGATAACTTAAAAGGATTAACTTATAGTTACAATCCGTTATCGTAAAGATTTTTTCCAGTGTACACAGACTTTTTACGCACACGTATCGTTCTCAAGTCATAAATATTTGTATTTTTTATGTACTAATCGGGTGATTTTTGCAAGTACTGTTTGAATTAACGACGTTAGAGGAA